>PNEQ01016579.1:0-21069 GCA_003012365.1 Medauroidea extradentata
CCAGATCACTTTTAAAGTGAAGACGGGCCTACTGGCGAAGTTCATCCAGAAAAGAAGAGGGTCTGGACACGGCATCCGCGAAATTATACTGGTAGACGCCCGCGGTAAAATGTCTTAAATGGTGTCAGAAAGACTTTATGCGATTACACCGACCCGTTGGTCTTAGGGAAGTCTAGTGACGTGTGTTCAGCTGGTTTGTTGTTGGTTACACACAATTTTTCACCAGAGAACTTCGAGACCTTCGAGAGATCAGCGATATTCAGAGCAGAAGCCTACAGCTAAGTCAGACATTATTTTTTTTAACGTTTTCGTGCTGAGCAGTCTAAATTATTTCTTTATTTTACCAAACAGAACTATGCAAATACAATGTGCTATTTTTCAACAAGGACTTACACCAACCTACACCCATGACGAACCTGAGATCCAAGAGCTCTTGTCTCTATATAAAAGGCTGGCTAATAATTTTCAGAAATTTTCGTATTCCATTTTTCGTCTAGTTATCTGGCAAAGTACATGTTATTTTATTTTAATTTTCTAGTGGCAAATATATGTAAATTAATTTCTTTCTTCACTATTCCTAATATTTTGATTCTGAATACAATTAAAAATGGTAATTTTTCAAAACTATTCATACCATTTTATTATTTGAGTAGTTTGACACATGCTCAGTGCTGTAGTAAGTAGGGTAGTGTTTAAGAGGGTAATTGCTTTTACAGCCACAATATCCTTTAACCCTATCTATAGTCTCTACACAGGTTTGAACAGGTCTACTGGCCCTACCTGAATTTACTTCCTTGTGGTGCAACGCAGGCGATGACTCATCGCAGGCAGTGACTGTGTCAAGTACAGGTCTGCACAGGCCTGCAGCACCTGGGAAGTATTTCCCCACTGATGAGTCATGCAAGTAAGGTATTGTGTCATGAGAGCAGGTCTGTACAGGTATTCGAAATATCCCCCTCCCCATCTCCTCACCCTCCTCAACACTACTCCTTACAGCACTCCTCTAGTCACCAGAGTCATGCCTCCTGACACACACTTGCGTGGCATCTGGACGATGCATGTTACGGCATCACATGTTTGAACATGAATGCTTTCAAGTCGTGTCACACAAGCATTGTACAACTCTACACAACTTGAACTTGTATTTTTACATACTTATCTCGTAAGTACTAGTAACTTGTGATTTCAGACACACAACTACAAATACATGTATGTATGGTAAATACCCATTGTTTCATACAAGTAGTTATAACTGGTGATTTCAGACACAAAGTATGAAGTTACATTTTTTTCAGAAATTAATATTTTTGTTTAACCATTTGTTACAACTTACTAAATTACTAGGAAGTAAAAGTAATTAAAAATTAATTTTATAATGTTTTTTTCTCCGTGTAATACATATATACACATACAAACATTTCCCATCATATATCAGAGTCCAAACACATATTACCAAAAAAAATATTTACATAAATCATGAATCTTCAAGTACTTTTAAAATGTCTTTGATTTAACATTTACATGTTTCCGTACCTAAGTAGCAAGGTAGTCCTCTCCTACAACAGGACACATAAATGTAGAATCACCAACAATGCCCTGTCCTTCTATGGTTGTCTGGGCCCCATTATCATAAATAAGAATTTGGTCACAGTCTTCAGAGTCGTTACAGGATGGAGAAGTGGCTTCAGTCTCAGATAGGTCTGGCCACAATATTAATTGCTTTTTAAGTAGTGCATGTGCTACGTCTTTATTGGAGGCAGGAAGATGTGTATTGCTCCGCATGTTGAACACTACACATTTACCTTCAGGGTAGCAGTCAATCATCTCTTGACAATGTTCCGAACTTGTAGGATAATGTGCATACACTAATGTTCACCCATGTTGCACTCTTCTATGTATTCATGGTAGTTTCCTTCACCCTCCCAGTAGAAATACTCCAAACACTGATCTCCAGGCTTTACGTGATCGTAGTGGTCAGTAGGAGCGAAGCGCTGCATCTTGTCACGTTGATGGTCTACAGAGAACTGAGCATTTTCACAAAATGGTGGAGCAGTGGTGGAGGGGTGGAGCTTTGGTGGAGGGGGTGGATGTGGTGGAGATGGGGGTGGAGGGAGGTATTCTTGGAATACAACAGAGGAAAAACACACTCATCTTCTACATGGAAAACTGGTACAATTTATCAGAATGTCCCATATTCTCGTACACATACGACTGAAATGACACTTGATGTAGCAGAATAAACTTCCAGAAATTTCTGCTTCATTTTCACTTACAGACTCATCGTTACCTGCTGCCTCCTCCATCTTGACTGGTAATTAAGGACTGCCTTCACTGACATATATTTCTTTTGTAATATCCCTTCAAAAAATTTACTGGTGAGAAATTAATATCTTGCAACAATTTTTCTATATACACAGGACACAGATGAGAAGCACAACTTGTAGTAAGGCATTGGATATGTGTATATGTTATTGCAGTTATGTTATGTTGCAGTCCATTACATTTATCCACAACACATTCAGGTGTCTCAACCCATTTTATTTCGCCCAGTCAGTGGCAAACATGGTTTGCACAAATTAACTGGGCAGTTATCAACATCGCACGCAAAACAAGCTGTAACATTGCTAGTAGTGCATGGTGAGAAGGGGTTGAACGATAAACAAAAGTGGTTGCCATCTCTACACATTTCAAAATAAGTTCTGTTCAGAATATCTCCACTCCACTCTTCACTTGAAAATTGAATTTCATAAATTACACACTGTTTGCTGGGGACCACATAGGCATTGTTATCCGCCCAGGGCTCGAACATGGGGCGAGGTATAGCATCCTCCTTGGTAGGGTCATACAATGTTACGGCGTTAACCGTGGTTTTCTTTGTTAACGGTGCCTCTTAGCCTAGGCCATCCCGGCGCCCGGCCTCCATGGGCGAGGGGAGAGATCACGCTCTGCCACGCAGTGTACTTTAGCTAACAGTCTGTTGGAACCGCGCGAACCCTTTCGCGGAACACAGAACTGCGCCTCCATACACCTACCAAAGGAAGACAGAATCTAGCGAGAGAGCCAAGGGCCACCCATCCCCGGATCTCGCCCACTTACCTATCCCCCGACTGAGATACTCAGCTCAGCCTCCTCTTGGTTTGAGTCGGGGCCCATCTTACCCATAACAGACTCACCAGGCCTGCTCCTGGTCACTTTCGCAGACTACTCGTCGGCCTTTCTCTGAGGAAGGGTCCTCTCCAGTCCTGTCCAGCACATAGGGAACCACCACCACTACGAATCCAACCCAGACCAGTCACTGCAGATAACCATGCCGTGGGGCTAACCCGGTCGCCCATAGTACTACCTAGTTTCCATGGCATTTGTGGGTTTTCCAGCCTGACCGTCTTGTACTAAAGGATCCCACAGGGTACTCATTACCTGGAGTACCCACCAGGGGGACTCCCTTACAACCCATAGGTCCGGGCGTAGGACCTGTTTCCCAGACTGCATCAGGTTTGTCCTTTACCATTACCCTCAGTCTCCCACTTGGGAGTCCAGGGCTTTTGGCCCCCAAACAGCCAGAGCGCTAGGTAGTCTAACGCCCCACCTAGTGGTTTCTCCTTGTCCTTGGTAGGGTCAGGCCGTAGTACTTGTTTGTAGTCTTCAGAGTCTTCAAAAATTTAGTTGCGAGCTTCGTGACTAAAGTATTCATAAATGTCATTGCGCTCTTTGTCACTTAAGTTTATATGACTGTAGTTGGGATCTTCTATCATTTTTCTACGTTTCTTGTAAGCCTCGTGTTTTATACATGAAAACAGAAAACTTTCAGTTCCATGACCCCTGTACATGATGATAGATTAACAAGTTGATAATGATGATTAATACACTTCACACATCAGAGTCGTGCATGGAGATGTCCACCGAACTTTCCCTTTGTTCGAAATGGCTGTGTGGGTCCAGCCACTGCACCTTTCCACCCAGCGAATAACTGTTCGTAGGAGGTACAACTCTCACAGTTTCGGCGAATGATGATCTCACCTTTAGTTCGATTAGTAAGCTCCTCAGTTATGGATGGTAGATGGCTATCTGGATGGAGATGGAATACTGGACAGTCTACAAACTTGCATGGAACAGGCGTCACATCTTCGTCATTGACCCAAAAAAGTGTTCAAGTCCATTGCAGAATTCGAGACCGTCTGGAAGACCAACAGGTATGTAATGCGCCCAGCGACAACCAACTTCCGCCTCGATGTAGTCGTGGAACTCTTCTGGTCGAAATCTAGTGTCCATTGTTCACCGTGCTGTGAGTAACACAGTATCTTGACCGAGCAGTAACTGTGCTGTCCCTCCCCCCACCCTATCGGGGCAAACAATATACTACTTGCTTTAACGTCACTAGGGTTCCCAAACACCACAGCCATAGCAGTAGCACGTTCACGCGCGAACAGGTCAGGTCCCGCTCACACGAGTCGCAGCCGTGTTCAGGCGTGTCGAACTGTTTTCAAGTAGCGATTTTTTCTGCTCCACCCCAGCAACAAGGACAACCTCTTCATCACCTATCATTTCCGCTAATACGTCTTTGATTTTCTCATAATCCTCTTATCCGTCTTCCCGGTGTAGTCATTGATAATTTTTTGTAAGCCATTTATTGGTCCGTTTACTTTTCTTATCCAACAATTTCCAGTGAAATGGTGACAGAAAGCTATGCGTTATCAGTTTTCCATCATGTACGCTATGCTAACCTCTTTAAGAATAAATCCGAGTTGAAAATGGAAGCCTTGGATGCTTGCATACATGTTGACGTCCAAGATCGAAATGAGCTTAAGTTAGTATTGTCACCACTCTATCCCTTGCATTATATGTTGCCAAACGTTCGTGGATAATGAGAGCATAGGCCTGTGTGCCGGCAGGTATATTCTCTGCTGCTGTCATTTCAATGCGACAATCAATTACTCCCGTGTTTATACGATCGTATTCTTTACTTACGTAAAATACAATGAGTGGGGCACTGTTTATAAATTCATCAGGTTCGAGTGTGGTCGAAGCTTCGTGTCCATAGTATGATTTCTGGAAATCTGCAAACATTTGGTATGCCAACATGAAAGAACCATTACTGAAATTAGCGTTCAAGTCCACGTATGGAAATCTTTCAGAGTTCAAATAAACTTTGGCATTATTTATATTGATGTGATATAACATTGAGCGATCTGCACTTGTGGTATTCTGTCTTCTGGTCTGGAATGCTAGAATCATGTAGCGTTATTTTTTCCGTTACAAATGATGATTAAACATCCCAATTTACATTTTGAGACTAAGTAAGGGCCGGACAAGTTTCCAAGTTCCACGAGCGGAACGCTACATTTATATTCCTTCCTTTCTCGACAAACTTGAGTAGTTTTATTCTCTCCTCCACTTTTTCTTGAACATGTGGCAGCAGCCACTCTATCGATTGTAAAGAGAGTGTTGTGACCTCTGGGTTTTCTGAAGTATCCAGTAAAGCATTTGTCTGAGTATTGGCTAAAAGTATAACCAACTCTTGTTTAGAATTCACTATAATATGCTTGTAATCTTCGGCGAACCCTAGCAACGAGGAAAGTCTTACGCATATTTCAAAACTTCCACATTCCTACACAGGGACTTTATAATTTGGTTCGATTCCCCATCCGGCCATTTTGGCTGCAGGTAGTTGGTTGTGTGTTAAGCAGGGTTTCCAACGATCCGTCGCACCCGCCCGTCCGTTAATGTTACGATCTATTCCGCCCGTCAGAAAATCAAACGACTTACAATAACACGTCATCCGTCCGATGTTTTGGCCAGGTTTGCCAACTACACGACAACTAATTTCAATTTGTTTAAAGAAATGTCTTTCCATGACGATGGGGAGTAGTGGCGATCCTGTGTAGATGAAAATAAGCGGGAAAATAGAACTTTTGACACATTATTGTTTGCACGTATAAAGAAATGCGAGGTGTTAATCGAAAAATGCTTTTAATGCTATTATTACTGGACAAAAATATAAAGAGGGAAGAAATGCGTAAGGCACATAACTGGTGGGTGCACCCAATTTTTCAAGATAGAACGGCAAAAGGAGCATGGTTTGCTCTGATTCCAAATCTTAGGCAAACTGATCGGGCACTGTTTATAAATTTCTTAAGAATGGATCCCGAAAAATTTGATCAATTGTCTATGCTTATTTCTCCTCACATTCAAAAATATTCTCAGAGAGAAAATATATCTCCTGGTGAACGTTTGGCTGTGACTTGAAGCTTACTTAACAAACATGTACTATATAGCAATTTTTGAAAACACACACACTGCGTGTACAATATATACTATAACTACCTAATTTATTTGTTTTTCTGCAGATACCTTGCTTCGGGAAACAATATGAAAAGCATTTCGTACCTTTTCTGTATTGGCCACTGCACTGTGAGCAAAATTGTATCTGAAACCTGCAATTCCTTACGGGCTGTTTTGGCACCCATAGTTTTCCCTAAACTGACAACTGAAAGGTGGCTTGATCTTGCCAATGAATTTGAAGATATGTGGAACCTTCCCCACTCTGTGGGAGCAGTGGATTGGAAACATGTGGTTGTGCAGGTAGGTCCATAAGACAATAACAAATAATTTGATGGGTATGAAATTAAATTCTAATGAAAATTTCCTGGTTAAATTTTCTGTATGTGAAGTACTTACCTCATAGAACTAAGCTCTATCGTCGGCTAGTATAAAAGGATCTCGAAAGTAAAATATTTATCGGCTATTAAAAAAATTTTTGGTTACCTTGTTAAAATGTAATATCTTTACTTGAAAACTATTGTAATCAAGAGTTATTTTGCAGGCATTCAGTGGTACTGGGGCTCAGTACCACAACTATAAAGGCACTGACAGTATCGTCCTCTTTGCAGTATCCGACGCTAAGTACAAATTTGTGACTGTCGACATTGTAGCACCAGGTCGATGGAGTGATGGTGGCATCCTTAAGGCATCAATATTAGGGAAAAAGCTTGATGATGGTACAATTGGGATTCCTCCCACTCAACCATTACCAGAGGTTGGAGATGTTCCCTTCTTCATTGTGGGAGATTCAGCATTTCCCTTAAAAACGTACCTGATGAAGACTTACTCTATATTTGCCAGACGAGCAAATAATTTTCAAC
Organism: Medauroidea extradentata; assembly: GCA_003012365.1. Taxonomy (NCBI): domain Eukaryota; kingdom Metazoa; phylum Arthropoda; class Insecta; order Phasmatodea; family Phasmatidae; genus Medauroidea; species Medauroidea extradentata. The sequence goes on from PNEQ01016579.1 coordinate 7,140, forward strand.
TACCGCTTGTCACGAGCGCGACGCGTAGTTCAAAACGCATTTGGTATCCTGTCTTCACAATGGAGGGTTTACAGAAGGCCAATCTTTGCAAGTGAGGAAACTGTTAAAGCCATTGTTAAACCAACAGTATGCCTCCACAACTGGCTGTTACAACAAGAAGATCGTTTACAGCCAGCTGAACGACATTATGCTCCACCTCAACTCGTCGACTCAGAAGATACATGTGGCGAAAGGGTTCTAGGGCAGTCGACAAATGAAGAAAACACTAGTGGTGCAATTAAAAACCTGCCTGCAGACGTAAGATTGGGGGCTAGAAAATTTGCTGCAGCTCCAGCTCATTATCGAGAAAAACTTACAGATTTATTTTTTTTTTTTTTTTAGTGGTGCTGGGCAAGTGGACTGGCAGTGGTCATTACTTCCCAGAGTAATGTAATATAAGTAGACTTACATAGTTGGCATGACAGATCTGTTATAGCTACAAAATGTTTTATTTCCCTTGGAAATTGTGGCAAACAATCATCATTTTTAATTTGTTATTTAACAAATGTTTATTAAATTGCATAACTCTCATTGCTGTCAAGTTATATGAACTTGTAAATAATTTAATAGTTGAACACATGTGCCTTTATGTAAAATATACATTCCCTAAGTAGGGTGGTGTGGGGCAGTTCTGACAGCTAAATGGAAATTTTAAATCTTAACTTTAAATGTATTTATATCCAAAAATAATATAATTTTAAAATCCAGACAAAAACCCTAGCAATTCAACACTTCTTATCTATTATTTACACGGATTATAAAGAAATATCATGATGTTCTGTAAGATGATTTATGGTTTTATTTTTTAACTGCCAAAATTGGCCAAACCCCAGGGGTATCGTGGTACAACCTCCTACCTTCTATTGTATTAACATATAGTTCTGACTTTGGGGTAATCATGGCACAGTCCTGTTTTAGAAGTTTTTTTTCCCTATAATTGCCTTATACTGTAATGAAACCGACCAATCATGTCAACCCTATTAAATCCTACACCGGAAGTGATTTATGGTAATATTTGGTATTATTGAAACTGTAATACTTTGGAATATGAAAAAACCAACTGCGATCAAAGTAAATTATTACAAAAAAATACTGCCTAGTTAAAATATTAATGCCATGCAAAGTGTTATGAAATATCCAGGCACCAGATGGATTCAGTTTTTTCAATGCTTGTAAAAACTATGAAAATCTATTCTAAATATTTTAATTTATATTATTTTACAGCTATGTAATTTGTTTTTCACTGTTGTTCTAGTTTTGTCATATATGCCTTAGTTGTCTAAGTAATGTTAAATTTTATAATTTGAATCATTCAATGCATCTATGTGCATGCCCAATTTGCCAAATATAGCCAACTTAATTTAGTTGTAATCAACATACCTTCTTTTCAAAATTTGTGATATGAAGACCGTAACTTAAAAGAAACCCGAATCACATACTCTTATTTCTTTCATTAACTATTTAAATTTATTCACTGGTGAAACACACTTATCCTTAACAAAAGAACACTCAATCACTGACACACTCTGATTCATACATCAAGGTGAAAATCCGAGACTTTAGCAAAGCCTTCTTCTTTCTTGTCATTTTCTTTAGTGTTTTAGCTAATGATTTTCCAAATAAATCGTCCTCATCCTATTTTGTCACATACACTTTTTTCAGGATTTCCGTCTCGAAGCGCAATAATGACTCAGGTTGTTTCTTAGATTTTTTTGGGCCCATTGATTTATTTTGATGGGGCTCCGAGATGCCTTCTTCGGGGTCTGCAATCAATGGGTAAAAATCCTCGGAGAACTGTGGCGTTGCAGACACAGCCCCTTCGCTTTCACAACGTGCGTCTGTTTCGGGTACCTGAATTATGATACTGCTCGTGCTGGCTCCTAAAGTAGGCCTACTGCTCTGCCCGGACAAATAAAAGTCGAGGAAGGCCATGCTTTCAAAATATTGCCAAACCTTCTGCTTCTTGTTGGCCTGCCCACTTTTTGTTTGCAATTGTTCGTTACGTTTACGAACATATGTGTCCCGCAATGACTGCCACCATTTCGCACAATAGCTGGCTGAAACAATAGAAAAAAATATTGTGCACAGCGACAAAAATAAAAATTCAGTTAAATGATACACGCCCTGACATGCACTTACCATCAGAATCCATAAATTTTGAGGCAATTTCTATCCAGGCTTTTTCTCGCATAGCCTTTTCTCTATGCTGTTTACAATGATGTCATATAGGAACTCGTGGTCCCGTACCAAATTAATCAACAAATCTTCTGAAAACGTGAGTGACATTGCAATATCAAAACCAAAGCGAACGACGAACGGTGGAGTAAACAAAAACAAACATGAAAAAAAAAATCGAAGGATAGTTGACAAACGCCAAGGATAATAAAGTATAGATGGCTGTAATTGCATCCGTCCGTCCGTCAAAACTTAAAGCTAGGAAAGCTTTTGTCGAAAGGACAGAATTTTTCAACATTTCTGATTGGCTGTAAGTCATGTGATCGACGGACGGACGGATGACGGACGGATGACGGATGGGCGCGACGGATCATTTGAAACCCTGCTTTGGAGACAGGTAGTTCATCAGAGTAGCTGTAATACCTACATCCCATGTCTGATCAACCTCGACACCATTCAGTTCATATGCAGTTTTATTAATCATGTGAAGTACTCAATTTTTAATTATCTTGGTGGTTACAGGTAAGGAATTTCCTGGCTTAGTAAACGTACCTCTGAATCTCAAGTATGAGTTGCATGGCAAAGTATAAATGTCTTGGTTTTGCACCGGTCTTCGAACCTCGGACGACAGCTGGTATGGACCGGGTAGGTATGGTGAATAAGCATGGAATTCAGTCTGTGTGATTGAATCCTCGTAACTAATGGGCACATCCATTCAGTATTTCTGCTTCCATTCTTCTTGACTTTGAAGTCTAAGACTCTTTAAGAACACAATATGTTTGTGTGTTAACACACTGGTTGCTCGTGACGAACTGGCATTTGGTTTGGTGGGGAGGCTGGTTTTTATGAGGCTGGTTTTTATAATCTTTTTTTCTAAAACTAAGGCCCATCTTACTTTAAGTGCAAGCGCAATGTAATTTCTTTGTTTCTGAAATTAATTAGTTTATCATCCTGGGCGACTATACAAACAATAACTTCCTGCATGTACTTTTCTATGATTGGTGCTTTAATTAGATTTTTCGGGACTTCTACCAGTTTGAATCCAGGCGGAACAGTCGCTGAAAACTAGTGAAGTGTATGGTTCAGTTTACAATTTACATATGAGCCTGTTACAACATTGCAGTTTACTCTTATAACATTCACTGGCAAAATGTTTACAGGTAGTGTTGACTGGTGTACTTTGATGCTCTCATACACCATGTGTTCGAATCCCAGCATGGATGCTAGAGTATCTTTAGTGGTAAAGTCAATATTTTCGCTGCATAAAATTTCACTTTTCAGAGTGTTTCGATTTCCTCGCAATACAAAACTTACGTCAGGACCCAATGCTTGCTTGATGTATGCTGCAATGTCTTCAATCTCATACGATCCTGTAGACATAGTAACCTCTTCAGTGATGTCATTTTTACATAGCGAAATTTGCAGTTTGAACTGTCCACATTAGGTACAGAGAAATAAGTTTGGAAATCTATTAGTGCCACTGACCACGAACCTTTTAAATTCAGAGCTGGAAAATGCAGGGAGCGCAGCTCTGAGCTCTTGCCTGTTAGGATCAATGTTACGGACATGACTGATGTAAAGTAGAGCTTGTACCAACATTTATTAATCACTAATTAAGAACTGAAGACATAAATGGCCACAGTTCCACTGGCTAGGTAATTGCTGGTTAAAATAATTATAACTTAGTTCCATCTCCTTAAAATACTTGCGTACTTCTATGGGTGGGCGAAGGCTTCCAAAACTGTCATAGTAATCAACATTGTTTCCATATTTTCGATAACTAACCCAGTGAGTTCCTCGGCCGTTAGCCGAATCTAAATTTATAATTCCACATTAATTACATCTTGGTTGTGATGGTAATTTATCTCTCATGAACACACCACTGAAATTAGGTATTTGTAATTTTCTAGCAAACTTTATCAAATCTAGATTTGTTAGTGGTCGATGGGGAAGTTTTAGGATTGTTTCCTTCTCTTTCTGGTTCTTTCTTTTCAGACACATCCTCCACCCGCAGGGTATGGTCTTAGGTAAAGTCCTTTCCCGTTTTTTGGCCCTAGTCCAATAGCTTCCTTTTGCTTGTTGCGGCATTGAAGTTCTTCCAACTGCTTACCTTGGTTTTTCGATGTATTCACTGCTCTGGCAATACCCTAGCTCCATCAATCAGACCTCCTAGTGATGCCAAGCCAGGCAGGAGCAGAGGCAGGAAGCCTCCATGTTTCTTGCTTGCTTTCTTCTTCTTACGACTTTTATTTTTATCTGAGTGACTGTATTTTTGTCAGACTGTTTGGATTTAATTCGGGTGTTTATAGGAGTGGATAGGCTGCCCTTTATTCGCAAACCCATTCCTCGCTTGACTTTAGTCTTCATGATTTTGGATACACCCCAAGCAGCTACTCTTTCACCAAACTTTGATTCCTTATATTTAACAATCTTTTTGCTCTGTATGCAAGGAAAAAGTCAGCAGCGTGTCTATCTTCCAGCTTGTTACTATTAGCATAGGCTATGTCATGCTCCTTGCACGCCTCGTCCAAATCGTTAACTCCGACGTCACCATGCTCGAGCCTCTTCTTTAGCTTCGTTCCCGGTCCACAGAATCTGTACACAGGAATATGTGCTTCGATAGGTAAGTTATTAATAAGAGTATTCACTAGTCCTCTTTCACTCTTGATCTTACTCCTACGAGGCATCACGGTACACTGAGTTGAAAATATATAAGTACCTGTTTTTACAGATTTTATTCAGTATCTTGCTAGACTTCGAACAGTACGGACGTCAATGATGCACCTCCATTGCCGCTTCTGTAGTAAAGTATTTACAACCATGCGTTATATCTTACGGCATGAAAAAAATAAATGTATGATAAAGACTTCAAGAACGACATTTCAGTGTGAATTCTGTCAACATAGGTTTTCTCGGAGTGATTCTTTGAAGAGACATAATAAGATTTGTAGTATTGGATTTCCACAACACGAACATCAACTTCAGCAGCAATCACAATTTATGAGCACTCAACACACATCTCTGCAACCATCTCCTCACACAAGTATGCGTGCTCCACAACCATGTCCACACACAACTATACACTCTCCACACAAGACTAGGCACTCTCCACATATATCTCAGAACCTATTTACTTATGCTATACATGACTCCACACATTCTCCGCACACTCCGCACAAGTCTCCACATGCTTCGTACACATCTCCACAATCTACTCCACATTCAACTCCAAAGACTTCTAAAGTTCCAATAATTTTACATGGAGGTGGCAAGATACATATCGACAATCAAGAAGTTAGTTTACCCATATGTATTACTACCGAAGATGAAATCACCTCTCACGAATCGAGACATGGTCTCCTCCTACCCAATACCGTGCGTTGCATCATAACAGGACCATCAAACTGCAGCAAGACATGTGTGCTCTTAAGTATGCTGGAGGAGACTAATGGTCTCCGGTTCGAGAATATGTACCTATAGTCGAAATCACTGCAACCGCGAAAGTATCAGCGACTTGGAAAAATTCTATGTTTTGTGAATGGACTTGGGTATTTTCCATTCAGTGACAATGAAGCACTGGTACAACCAAGTCAAGCTCTACCAAATTCTTTGTTTTCGACGATGTAGCCCGTGAGAAACAGGCTTGTATCCCATAATACTTTTGCATGGGAAGACATATGTCAGTAGATTCCTTTAACCTTTGCCAGACTTATTCACGTATTCCCAAACAGCTATTGAGAAATGCCAACCTTTTGGTTTTGTTTCGCATGTATGACTTGAACTTGAGACATGTTTACTCTGATCACGTTAATACAGACATGACTTTCGATAAATTGTTGGAGTGATCCTCATGGATTTATTGTAATAGCTAAAGAATTTCCCTTACTTAAAGGGAGGTATCAGTGTGGATTCGATCAGTTCATAAGCATTCGTCAGTGAGAAATGAGCTACATAATTTCAAAGTTTGGCCAGAATGGCCTGAAACGTAAAATGGAAAGTTGTTTAGTGCCTACCGATGATGGGAACTGTAGTGCCGAAGGAAAAATACTTAAAAATATTACTAGACGATATGCGGTTAACAAGCCTAATGTTTACACACTTCATGGTGATTTGATTAGATTAATACAAAATGTGCTAAACAGAACAAGTAATGATATTGATAGTATGATAAAAGATGTGGAAGTTAAACTCAGGGTTATTCCTGTTGATGTGGAGAATTTGCTGGATAGGAAACTAAATGCAATAGAAGATCTAATAAATGAAACTTTTGGTACAAACTCCTGGACCAGATTACAACACACATTACTAAACTTAAAGCTTCGATCAAAAATATTGAAAACATACGAACATCAGTTTATAATCCACCTCCAGTCATAGTTTTTGAAGGGAAAAATAACATGCCGAGCTCTAGGCCTCCACCTAAGAAAAACAACATATAATTACCATGTTTTGTCATTACAAGTGGGTAGTACAATGTCTGACATTGTCGGTGACTTACACGTCATGATTAAAAGTATTCACGCAAAGTACTTGACAGCTCAACGTGCTAGAATGGAACGGGATATGATTAATGAAGAAGCTTTCAAACCTATAACACGCAGACTGGACAGTTTCAAGCCGAAACCACCTCTGCCTGTGACAGTGAAGGAGGAAGAAGAGCCTCAAACTATAGTGAAACGCAAGAGACTTGCACAAGAATTTGATGAAGATGATTTGCCTCTCTCCGAGTGGAAATGGAAAAAGGAACAAAGCACAATATTTCATGATTACTTGACAAACTCACGGTCCAAGGATAGAACATATAGAGTATACAAGCGAAATAAAAAATATTTCTTGGGAATCAAGCAAATATTTTTCTTGCCTAGTTATGACGTATAAGTAGACTCAGTTGTAATCAAGACAGCCTCTGGACTCAACGAACTACTGTTTAAACAAAATCCTGGTATTTATTCGCATGGTGCCCTGCAACAGTATAAAACATCTTTTTAAACTTACGAGTGCTCATTTGAATAATAACGATTCTAGCAGCGATGAATATAAGGATGAAACACACCCGAAATTCAACATTATTTCCCAGCTGTTCCCTGATGTAGGACCTACAATTTGATCTGGTCTCGATATACGTAAGAAAATAGAAGATGGGAGACTATCTGAATATGTTTACTGGAATGATGTAAATGACATTGTAGACAGATTGAGACTGTTAATTGCTTCTCAGCAGGCTGGAAATAATTCACATACAATTGAAATATCTAGCATTATTGAAGAATTGCGTGAAGACAGATACATAGAATGAGTCGTCTCAACATCGCTGTGGAGCTGTACAAGCCTGCAAGGCGAAATTATCCTCGGCGTAAAGTACAGGTGTTAGGTTTGATGGACTTGGTATCAAGCAGACTTGGTAGAAATGATTCCTTATGCTCACAAGAATAAAGGCTATGAGTACATGCTGACTGTTATTGACTGCTACAGTAAATATGCGTGGGCAGTGCCTGTAAAAACTAAAGAGTGGCAGGGACGTAACTAATGCAATGAATATTGTTTTGCAAGATAAAGGTCCATGCATGACCGTTAACACAGACCTTGGCAAGGAATTCTACAATTCATCATTTCGAGCACCGATGTCAAAATATAAAATAAACCATTATTTAACCCACAGTGCTCTTAAGGCTAATATAGTGGAACGCTTTAATCGCACTTTGAAGAGTGAAATTTGGAAGAAATTTTCAACACAAGAAAGCTACAGGTAGATAGATATTTTGCCTCGTCTGGTCTCGAACTATAACAATAAAGTACATAGGACCACGAACATGAAGCCTGCAGATGTCAAGCACAACTCTTTACTGCACACTGTTCGTAAAACTGAGAAGAACCTGGACCTGCACAAGTCTAAAGTGAAGGTTGGAGACTATGTAAGGGAACCTTTACAAAAGGCTACACACCAAACTGGAGCACTAAAATATTTAAAGTGGTCAAGATTCGACACTACGAACCAAGGACCTACTACCTAAAAGATGCAGAAGGCAAGACTTTTCGAGGAGGCTTCTACGGCGAAGAAATTCAAGTTACCAAGTATACAAACACGTATTTGGTCGAGGGGGTTTTGAATAAGAAAGGAAATAAGGTTCTTGTGCGATGGCTAGGGTTCGATGCAAGCCACGACAGTTGGATTTGTCAATCGGACATTATGTATAAATAATGTAAATTTTTATGTATAAAGGAATAAATAAATATACTTGTTTAAAACTGAATTTTTGTGTTATTATTTATTAGCAAAGGTTCTTTTTACTGGTAATGATATAAGACTGCTACTGGGGTGCCTGGAAGGCAATCTGTAATGACAAACTTTGAACAGGTTGAAACTCGAGGCGATGAGGTTATGGGGGGATAAGGCATGCATCTCTCCCTCGCGAAATGCTGGACTGCCCAGGTGCCTAATGGTCTGGGTCATTAGGCCGGGTGACGCGCGACTCTAGTTCGGCCAAAGACCTTGAGATATGCTCCGCCACTTCAGGTAGTGTCTCGTGAGCAAGTTGAGATCGGTGTATTAACTATGCGACTTGATGGCACCTGCGGTCGTCGCTACAGCTGGTGACGTAGATTGTAACCACATGAAGGGAGGGTAGGATTGTCTTGCAATACATTGGCAGGAGGGGGGTGGATGTGTGCCAGAGGCACTATCCTCCTTGATGACTGTCGCACAGATTTCATTAAGATACTGCAACGCCCCCTAGTGGGGCCTGAGGAAACCCCGGAGGAAACCTTTTCTCAGGACACCACCAAGGATGGCGAGCTAACGTCTGTCACCACCGTTTCCAATTTTAGATGACGACAGACACCCTTGGGAAAAGCCTAAAAAGAAGCAGGAATGATGGTTTTACAGTGGAGGATGGAAAAGAAAAGTTGAGGGCAGCTTTAGTCACACTAAGATTTTTGCCAATGGAAAATTCTATTGTATGCTTGAAGTCACACATTTATTACGAAAATTATTACAACTTTTACTAACCAAAATACTAATGGTGAAAACAGCTAAATTCAGTATAAAAAATTATTTCTACAATACATGTGCCAAAACCAATTTGTACAATTTAAGCTACTAGAAAACATTACGTCTACCATACATAGATCAATGCTACAATACATAGTGATTTGTCAAATTCAAACTTAACTGTCCATAATAACGACAATAGTGACATCCCAGGAATCCACACATCTCCACATGTCCGAGTCCGTATCTGAACCTGAATCAGAACTCTGATTCAGTCTATTTTCTTCCTTTCTGGACCCTGGGAACGCTTACTTATAGTCCAAAAACTTCCCCTACCCTCACAATTCTCCGTCCAATCCAGGTAAACATGACGTAACTAGCGGCGCACCAAACGCCCTCTATACGACGGTGGCGCTATCTTCAAATGTAGTTCTGCCAACCTCGTAAAAACATAAAGTAGGAAGGTTCTCGGCGGAAAACAGCCCACGTGACGTCCATGACCCAATCACGAGGGTATTCGACGTCACATCTGACGAAGGTCGGAAAAACACCGGCTTCTTTCTGCTTACTCCTTCGGGAACCATGGTGGCAACCAGTCGTGCTGTCGGAGTGAGCCTCAGTCAATTTGCTAATACTCAATTTGAGCCAAATTTAGCAGCTTAACCACAGTTGAGGTATCACAGTGTATTTCTTCGTGCGTGTTTTTTTTTGCAGCAGCAACACAAGAAAGTTTGTCGACGTCTTCAACTAAGGTAAGTGCGTAGTATGTCCATTTAACTGCGGTCAGGTAGGCAGGAAACTTTGCAAACAAGAGACGTGATCGTCTCAATACCATGGAGAATGGTAGGATTGATATTCGACCTGTAGCTGTCGTTCGGCCGTTTCTCCATGCATTGACGGACTTTATGCCTGGAGCGGCTCTATGGAGGACTACAGGGACATCATTACTTCCTCTTCCAGATGGCCAACGCACCAGCGATCGTCCTGTGGCGGTGGTTCGGCCAATTTGCGTATCCGGGCCTCGCCTAAAATTGGTGGCGCTGCACAGGTTGCAGGGGGTGCAACAGACAGGTCTACATGGGATGTGGCATATCCCCCAAGGATAACGCCCATAGTGCTACCCATCATTGTATTCGTTTTTGGTTTTCTTGTAAATAAGGATTCGTGTATATATTTTCTTCTTATTTAATAAGGTTCTTGTGATGTATATATTTTCAAGATGGGTTGTAAGTTTCAGGGTTGATTTTCCAACTTTTCCATTTCTTTTAGTGTCTTCAATGTATATATTATGTGTATAGTGGGTTGTTTGTTTCGTCATAGTAACCGTGTCTGCACTACTTTAGAATAGTAGTGTTGCCGTACCCAAGTCAGGGTAAAAGGGGAGGGTGGTAGGTCAGCAATATCTTAATTACAATAAATAATTGATTGAAAGAAATAACAAAATGAAAACAAATTACTTTAGTGACATATCATGCCTGTCAAGACTTGTCTATCTCACTGCCTGGAGGCATGAATTAAAAAAAATAATATTGGTAATAGAGGTGAGTCTTTCCTATAGTACATTACACGTCGTCCTTAAACACATACATATACTGGTGGAGTCGAATCAAGTGAGAAACAAAAATGGGAGCTCAAAGTAGTGCCCCTGGTAGTCATTCCTAGAACTAAATATAATAATCTATTAATCGACCAAGTATATTGTTTGGCGGGAATTTTAAAATATTAAATATGGCGACCTCCGACCCTGTGTAAACAAATTACTGTTTGAAAATTGGCAGGGGTGGGGGAAATTATACCAAGATTGCGAATAGATTTAAAATTATTTTTAGAAATATTTTTAATTTTGGGAAATTTTGAAATTTTTAAAGTTATGTAATCAAAGATGGCCACGGGAAACAAGATGGCGACCGGAAACAAAATGGTGGTGGTGATGCCATCAGAGATGGCGGCAGAAACCACAAATCCACAGCCACCAGCTACTTGTCCCCGAATTCTCTATATCATACTACTTTAGTGTGGACATCGTCAGGAATAATTTTTTCTTCAGTTTTCTACAAGACGATTTTCGGTCTATTCTTTAGTATTTCTGCAGATTTTTTGGTTAAAACAGTAGCCCGGTCTAATAAATCCAAATAAACTGTAATTTAAATTTTGAATTTTACAACCTAAATTATTACAAGAAAATGGTCAAATAGCAGGTAAGGCTATTATGAAACAAGACGACATCGTTTGCTATTGAGGGCAAAGGAGTCAGCCCATTTTCCAAGGATTCATCTTGTGTTTCTCGTATGCTTGGCGAGTACGATATTCGGTGTAAGTCCGGCCGTGCGACAGAGGTTTTATTGTAATTGGGCAAATAAAGCAAATACAATGGAACTGCAACCTTTCATTTTTTAGGGGACAAAGCAAGCTTTATTCTAATAAAGTATATTTGAACAAATAATTATTTTTAAAATGCTAATGCATTAAAATTAAAAAATTCTCATTCAAAATGTATTATATGACAGGCACTGGTAACAAGTTTTAGTTACCTTGCATAGTGATTGTGTAAGAAATATTTGTACAGTTAATGTAAATGTCTAAATGTATTTTACCTGCTGTGTGTGTACATAATACTCTAATATTTTACACATAATTTTGCAAGCTTTGAATCAAAACTAAATTTTTTGGGAGTTTAATTAGTTTTACAAAGTGAGATAAGTTCTTGTCGCATGGTTTTTAACAAATGTTTCGATCATTCTAGATATTACTTTTATTTTTTATATTTACTTAAATTTTGGTTTTCTGAAGAGATGGAAGTTAATATTGTTTATCTTCTTAAATGTAGAAAATTTGTCTTTTGCAATTTTTGGTTGTAGTTAGCAATATTAATTTTTCTACTGTGACAGTATCTAATTACCTAACTGTTTTCATGTTTTGGCAGATGAGGAAAGTCCATTCGAGCTGTTGAACATGCGTGCTGCATACTCGCAGGACTACCTGTCGAAGAAACGGTATTTTGCATAGCTTAAATTCTTGACAATTTAATTATTTCACAGGGATAAACAGTAAACTCTATTACATACTGCATATGTTTTACTTTATAAATGAATTAACATTTTATTTTCGGTTGTAAATGAAGACACCTTGATTCTACCAGCAGTCATCCTGTACAAAACTGACTACATCTCGGAAGCTGAAAAACAGCTTATAGATATTTGCACCCATAGACTTCTCCAAGAAGTCCCTCCTATCTTACCCATGTTAAATTTACTATGTTTGTGCCCCGTTATCTTAGAAACTAATATAGGTGGTGGTTGTGGGTTTTGGCAGGAATATATGAGTGTTATTATACTGTACTAGAATCATTTAGTTTGGAGCTTTTTGGAGAAAGTTATTAATTTTTTTAATAACCAATGTTTTCACTAAATAATTTAAATAAATATTTTAATTTGATCAAAAAGTTTTGTCATTAGCTTTACAATTGTAGTATAGCATTTTCACGCTGATTATCTGCTGCTCTGCTACAAGTTTCATCACAGTATCTTTAATAGTGTTTGAGATAATGGGTCAAATCTATATTTATAAAAATGAAAGGTGACTGATTGACTGACTGACTGACATATCAAACTGCAGCCCAAACCACTGGACCTATAATCGTGAAATTTTTTGTGGGGGTTCCCTTTAGGTCGTAGGCGAGTACTAAGAAGGGATTTTTCGAAATTCGACCTCTAAGGGGGTGAAAAGGGGTGAAATGTGTTTCCGAAGAAACGTCGATAGAGCTCGAACCCGACGGCCTATCATCGTGATATTTACTTTAATAGGACACTCGTAAAAATGCATATTAGCCAATTTAAGGATTTTTCGAAGTTAAATTTTTAAGGGGCTGAAAAGACGTTAAATGTGTTTCCAATCAACTATTGATATCTATCGAACCCTTCGGGATAGAGCGTTGATATTCACTTCAAAATATTGCTTACGTAAATACCCAAAAAGTAGTTTTTGGTTTTTTTTTAAATTCGACCCCCAGACAGTAAAAAGGGGCAAAATGTGTTTTTAATGAATTTACTTTATCTTTGAAACACAATTGGCTATCGTCGTGATTTTAACTTTAATTGTTTACTTTTACAAATGTCTATGGCAGGACTCAAAATCGTTTCGAAATTCTTTATTTAAAGGGGTGAAAATACGTGAAATGTGTTTTCGATTATCCTTCCATGTCAATCGAATCAGTCGAGATATCGAAGTACTCTTTGCTTTAAATTGGTGCTTTTTGTAAGTATCCCAAGTACCATTTAAAATATATTTTCCGAATTCGGCCCTAAACTGGTTAAAAATGGGGTAATATAAGTTTTCGACTCATATTCGATATATATCGATCCCATAGTTTTTTATATAGCGACGTGATTTTTGTTTAGGATTGATGCTTACTCAAATACCTAAAAAGAAATTTCAGGAATTTTCGAAATTCGCCACCTAAGGACGTGAAAAGGGGTAAAAAGTGGTGAAAAGCGTTTTCAATTAATCGTCTATATATCTTGAACCCAGCCGGCTAATGTTGTGTTTTTTACGTCCACGAGATACCAATAAAGTATTCTAAAATGTGATTCAAGGGTTTTTCGAAATTTACTCTCTTAAGTGGTGAAAAGACCTTGAACTTGTTTTAGATAAATCCTCGATATCTATCGAACCCGTCGAGATATACAATTAATTTTTGCTTCAGGATGATGATTACAGAAATTACCGCAA
>PNEQ01016580.1:0-21071 GCA_003012365.1 Medauroidea extradentata
CGTGGTGACTATGTTCAAACTTAGCAGAAATCAACCGGTGCAAGTGTCTCAATCTGCGTGGTGACTATGTTCAAACTTAGCAGAAATCAACCGGTGCAAGTGTCTCAATCTGCGTGGTGACTATGTTCAAACTTAGCAGAAATCAACCGGTGCAAGTGTCTCAATCTGCGTTGTGACTATGTTCAAACTTAGCAGAAATCAACCGGTGCAAGTGTCTCAATCTGCGTGGTGACTATGTTCAAACTTAGCAGAAATCAACCGGTGCAAGTGTCTCAATCTGCGTGGTGACTATGTTCAAACTTAGCAGAAATCAACCGGTGCAAGTGTCTCAATCTGCGTGGTGACTATGTTCAAACTTAGCAGAAAGAAGTACGTATCTGTTGACAATAAAATAATTTTACAATTAATACCCGTTTTTTGCATCCTATAGGATGTTGAAAGAAAATAACCGTCGTACAACTCTAACAACACCATTAGACATTACCCGATTCATGCCAGTCCCGCAAAATGATGTTTGCTGAGTTCCACAACTCTCTGTTCAATTATATTAGGCTGGTCTGTCATTTAAATTTTTCAATTGCGTCGCTTCCAACACTAATTTTTTATACATTTGAAAGACGAAAATACTTCTACAGGAATAAAAATTTAGAAAAAAAAAAAAAACAATTTATAAGATGATTTTGTCGACTATATTTTGATCATGAAAAAACAACAGGGCTTAACTTAATTCATTTGTTTTAATTTTTCTTTCGTTTTATGGGTAGGTATTTGCAAAACTTCTTAAATATCCTGTAGTAACGGACATCTCATATTCGTGAATGGTGGTTTTACGATTATCTACACGAAGTTACGTTGCATTGCACGAATTATTAAAAAAAAACGTAAACCTAGGATCTTGTGATTTTTTCGCGAAAAATACGCTAACATCCTAACCAATTGAACTTAATAAATACAGCGGCTGCAAATTTCAGTACTGCAAAGTTTGATTTATGTTCGCAACATCAAATAAACCCGAATAATAGGTTTAACAGACAATATTTGTTGAATATGACGAGTTTGTTCAGTACCTGAGCGATTCAAATAATATGGTGTGTAGAAATCACGCATTTGTCGACATACGCTTCCATAACAGACGCAGGCTGGCCAACTTATTTCTGTGCACCGTAGAACAAATTTCTTTGCTTTTGAAATTTACTTTGGAATGTTCTTCCGAGAATATAAGGTCCGCTTTCGTAATACGCATTTTTTACCATAATTCCAAACACAAACTCCTCTTTAAAAAAAACATTATGGTAATTATTTTTACTAAACTAAATTTTAATTTTTTTCAGACGACATTTTGTGATCTACGATGTTGGCCAAGCTCACTCTGAAGAAAAACATCCGTTACGTTCACTTCTTATGTTCATCGTCCTGTTCTTTTTTTTTTTTTTTTTTTTTTTTGCGAGGCGCGTGTGTTTATTTTATCTCGTTCAAAACTATTTGGCGTACGAAACATTTCTACTAAGTTTTATGAAAGTTTGTATACAACTGCTAAGAATGTTCTTCTTTTAGGTAATGTTCCACAAAAATAATTTTATGAGGTTTAACCTTGCTTTCCATACACGGTGGTGAAGACCGTGTTTATAGGACCATGGTAACGATTTTTGAAGTGTTTTGTTTTGTATTAAGGGCGCGATCTACGGCAATGTTCATCATCATTATTTTATTTTTTATTTGTACCACATATTTTTTTCTTATTTTAGACACAAAATGTGACTAAATTTGGCTCTTATGAAATTTTTTTAACTCTCATAGTTTTCGTGTAATGGCTTGTTAAAGTCATATTTTGCATGTTTCCGTTTTAACGACCACACTAAAACCAACTGATATACAAAACTGAAAAAAATCACAGCGGATGAAGACATTACAGGCTAAAAATGGCATGCTCATAAAATTAAAGAATAAAAATTATTTATATTTTTAAAAAAATATTGAATTTTTTAAATTTTTATTTTCAATTTTAGCTTTTTTTTTTAATCTAAATAATTTTTATTCTTTAATTTTATGAGCATGTCATTGTTGCCTGCAATGTATTTATCCACTGTGATTTTTTTTTCAGTTTGGTATATCAGTTGATTTTAGTGTGGTCGTTAAAACGGAAACATGCAAAATTTGACTTTAACAAGCCATTACGCGAAAACTATGAGAGATAAAAAAATTTCATAAGAGCCAAATTTAATCACATTTTGTGACTAAAATAAGAAAAAAATATCTGGTACAAATAAAAAATAAAAAATGGTGGTGTAAATTGCGGTAGACCGCGCCCCACTTGAACTCTCTACTCTCGTAAGAAAGGCGAGAATAAGAAATCGTCACGTCGAAGAAGAAGAAGACGCGCATTTGATACTACACACATATACCATAACTAGCAGTCCCCCGCGGCTTTGCTCGCGAGTAGTATTCATAACTGTGTGTATTTACTATAGTTGAAAAAACCTCTTTGTATACCAGATTGGTATTTCAGTCATGACATAGCTACAAGTTGAGCTAACACTGCAGCAGTGTAAGTAGCAATGGCTGTCCACGCGAAAACCAGTCTTAAGTTTGTCCCTGTCACTAACAGCGACTTCGCCTGGGCCTTATTTATAGCAATGCAATGTTGACGTTGTGGGGTAGTTATAGACTTAAATGTCAGATGATAATCGAATGAAAAACGTCTGATTCGCCCTGTGCATAACCATTGGTGACGGTGCCCTCCATTACATATTTCCTAAATATTTACTTGAAGTTTAATGCCATTAGAAAGTTTTGGTAGGAAAAGGTTTCGCGGAAACGAATTAGGTGCCCCAACCTTGGGATTATTCAGATAATATATTATGTGAGCTGGTGTTGTCGAGGGACCCAAGTGGAAAGTGAGCTGCATAATCAATTTTACCCCTTTAAACGACTACATGCAAATCTCACTAATTTGATCTGCTTTGTAATTTTTGTGTGTCAGAATTGAAAGTCCGCACGCAGCTTTTAACGGAATTGGAGCACAGAACCTCCCAGAATGTAGACCTGAGCTACAAACAACTGCTTCTCGTAACGTCGAAATAATTCATGAAAACAAATTTAACTTAAAAAGAAAATATTCGTGTCCTGGGCTCATCGCTATTGCTGGTCGTACTTGCTTTTCGGATCGTCTGCCTTGAAAGTTCACAAAACATAGTTTTATTCTTAATAATCAAGTTATCTCATAAAGTAAAAAAACTTAAATAAATTTTTAATGCTTATGTAAGGATCACTCTGACGCGAACAACATCTCAATATATCTACTGATGGGTTGATGAAAATAAAATTTTGCGTTTTTTCACCCTTTCGGAAGTAGGATTTAGAAATATTTAAATTTCACATCTTAGACATTTGTATACGTATCCCATTGAAGTGTCAATCATGCCGGTAGCCCGTTCAGTCGAATCAAAATTGATCATATATTAAAAAACAAAAATGAGCCCTGCACAGTACTGAAAGTCCCAATTCAAAAAATCTAAAAACTATTTTGCGATTATTTTTGTAATCCTCATCCTGAAACAAAAATTAACTGTATATCTCGATGGATTCGTTAGATATCGAGGATTTATCTAAAACACATTACAAGTCTTTTCACCTCCTAAGAGAGGGGATATCGAAAAACCATTGAATCGCGTTTTAGAATACTTTGTAACGGGCACATTTCATATACTATAAAATGTAGTGATAAGATACAATTTAAGACATTTTTCTGATTTTTTTCTGTAAAGGCAATAGTTTCAATTATAGGCGGTTCAGGATAAAGTAAGCACTCAAAGAAGCCCTGCAAAAGTTCTATTTTCAGCGAATTAGTATCTTTCCGCGCGCGCAAAGGCTAACGACGGGAAATATCTAATCTCTCTGGACACGTCACTTTATGTTTGCGCGTATAAGATAAATTGTGCACCCAGTAGTAATGTACACAGTTTGATAAAAAAAGTTTATTTATTATATTTAATATAGTTATGTCCATTTCGGTTGCTATTGTTACAGTATGCTTGTTTTTAAATAGGAAATACATGGAACTATACTGTGTAATTTCGCTGCCAACCATACAATCTGTAAGGAAATCATAGTCATTGTTGAATTACATGCAGTAACGGCCAGTGATATTTTTCAAAGGTTAAATTTTTAGTACTCACTTTATCCCGAACGACCTATAAGTGGATTCAACATTAACATTCATTAAGTTACAGTGCAATGGCCAGAGGTATTAAAGGTACGACGTACTCCTCAAACATCAAGGGGTATGTGATACGCCATCCATAGTAATCAAAAACACCTAAACTATCACTAGCATAAATTATACAATAAACATGTCTTGTTTGGTATCACTGTAACCTGCCAAGCGCCAGTTGATCAACTATGGTAATGTAATTAGCATAAGTCTACATATGTTCATTATAATTTTTGTGAGTAAAAGTAACCATCAGACTGGCGATCTAGAAGGCCAGCTGCAGCCTGCAACACCACATGTGGGCTTTGGAGCCGAAAGAATAAGCCTTTGCCCCCCCCCTCCCTCCATCACTCTTTCTCAATTCCCGCTCTTTCTTCCCCCGTCTTCTCAAGCACACTGGTAACTAAATACTTAAGAGTAATAATGTATTAATTAAGTGATCCCAATAATATTCAGCAGTAGGGCTAAGAAGATTATTTTTTTGTATTTTAGTGATATTAAAATGTTAAACTTTATTTTGTGTAATAAACATGGACCGTTAATAGTGGACTCACTCATTCGCGGGTGGCAGGGTGCCTCTCTCTGATTGGCTGAGAGGAACTTCGTCACCTCCTTGTGCTCGGGGGTGGGGAAGGGACGCAAGGCTAACAGAGGAGTACGCGGGATGCTGTAGAGAGACGCGAATATGTAAGCAAGCAAGCAATACGTGTTTAACTCCAGTGGAAGAGGATAGTTTCTTCGTCGTCGTCAAACTGCGGGGCGGTGGACAGCGTACTTAGGGGTCACCAGTCGAGTGGACTTCCGGCTAGTCGCGGCCGTTTCCCAAATAACTCAACTCCTCAATTATCTAACTAACCCGCTGGAGAAAGTACTTAATTGTTTCGCTAACATAAATCAAAGTAGGTCAACGTCAACGGAATCTGCAACCCGAGGTGCGTGGGTTTGTCGGCAATTGTTTTATAATCAGAAATGTGAGTTTTCTTTAGCTAGCTGGGCACATCATCAGTCTTTCATTAATCCAATTTAATCATCGTAGATACGGACAGAAGGAGAATGACAAAGATAAAGCATAAACGTAGAAACTTAATTGGTGTCTCTTAGACGTGAAGAACACGACATAAGCCCGTAAGGTTCAAGATATATCGACGATTAATTAAAAACACATTTCATCATTTTTCACCCCTTTTCACCTCCTTAGGTGGGGAATTTCGTAAATTCGTGAAATTACTTTTCAGGTATTTGAGTAAGCATCAATCTTAAACAAATATCACGTCGCTATATAAAAATCCATGGAATCTATGTACATAAATCGATTGTGAATCGAAAGTACATTTTACCCTTTAACCTCTTCGGGGCCGAATTAGGAAAATATGTTTAATGGTATGTGGGATATATACAAAAGCATCAATCTAAAGCAAAGAGCACTTCGATGTCTCCATTGGTTCGATAGATATAGAGGAATAATCGAAAACACATTTCACGTATTTTCACCCCCTTAATTAAAGAACTTCGAAACGTCTTCGAGTCCTGTCGTAGATATTTGTAAACGTAACCAATTGAAGTAAAAATCACGTCGATAGTCAATTGTGTTTCAGTAATATAGACGATTCATAAATAACAAATTTTGCCCGTTTTTACTGCTTGGGGGACAAATTTTAAAAAATCCTCACACTACTTTTTGGGTATTTACGTAAGCAACATTTTTAAGTCAATACCAACTGTCTATCCCGAAGGGTTCGACATAACTTATATCGATAGTTAATCGAAAACACATTAAAGATCTTTTCACCCCCTTAAACATTGAATTAATTCTTAAAATGGCTAATATACATTTTTATGAGTGTCCTACTAAAGTACAAATCACAATGATAGGCCGTCGGGTTCGAGCTCTATCGACGTTTCTTCGGAAACACATTTCACCCCTTTTCACCCCCTTAATTATCGAATTTCGAAAAATCCATTCTAAGTGGGTGCATACGGGCCAATGGTAAGCTTCCCTCAAAATTGCATGGTTCTAGGTCCAGCGGTTTGGGCTGTGCGTTGATGAGTGAGCGTGTCAGTCAGGACACTTCATTTTTTATGTATTAAGATGAGTTGACAGTTCGCATTGCTATAAATTTGGTATCGTTGTAATCAGGATGAATGCTGCTATTGATATAAAACAAACATTTGAATTAAATAAAACGGTATTCGTTTTTAGTGCACCTAAGATGTAACTAATTTTCAACATTAAAATCTTATTTTCAGCAATACTTGAAAAATACAAAAATGCGTCCTTTCATGTTTTAATTACTTTTGTAATTTGTTCATTAGGCCGCGACGTGTAATCGTAGAGTAAATTATTTTATTTTAGTAAGTCTGATAGTTTTCATTAGTTGTATGCGCCTGTAATCATGCATATTTTGACTCTGATATACCGTTATTTGAAAACTATGGATGCTAAACATTTCTCCATACGAGGAAAATGCAGTCTGAAGTGACGACTGCAAAACAGACATAATTTCGTACTCATATAAAATTATTAATTTCACACTTGAACGGCCTTAAGGTAACCGCCTGAGTGAACGCATTTAGCACGTTCGAGTCCCAGAAGTGCGGACGCGCTTATCACGCCTCATCCTAGCCTTTATGCGCAAGTCACTATACTGGCAGACAATACGCTTGTGTGAGACTTTCAGTTATGAACATAATATTTTATCACGTATTATTAAAGTCGAAGGTGTACTGTACCTTTTAAAACATTCTGTCCAAGGTTTACCTTCCTAAACACACCGCGAAAACTCCCATTTTCAGCCGCTAGAAAATATGCTTTAATGAGTAGTAATTAACTTGAAATGGGTATAAACACGTGTAAAGTTCTTCAAATGCGCCGCCTACCTGCGCGTGAGAGGCTCAAAAATGACGGAGCAGGAAGGTCGACCTTGAAGCGCGCATTAAATACGAGCCAAGCGCTGAGCAAGCGTGCAAGCTTCCCGCAGCGCCGTTTTTACTATAGGGCATTCAGCGGTGACCATATAATTTTATTTGTGGAAAATCTGCGACTAAGTTCAGTGCAGGTCGCAATCTGAGTTTCAAATACATCCGTTAGTACATTTGAAGTACGCCTGTCTGAAAAGGCAGTTTTTAGCCGTGTTGGAGGGCCTAGAAAAAGTGTTTTTAATGAACGTGAACATTGAGGTTCCGACTTTGCCTGAATTTTTTGTCTTTTCGTACGTTAGCACAATGGACACACGTGGAATATATTCGTAGAAAAAATCTGTTTACAAACACACTGTAGCGCATTTGAAGCGAGGGGTAGGCAGCCGCCTTAAGTGCTACTCCTAAACCTACATCACACACGTGCGATGAGCAGTTTCCAAACAATCTGGTAACGAAGCTCTGTACACCGCTCGGCAGCCAGTTTCAGTAGCCATATTGAATTTTATTATTTTTCGCTTTTTTGGAATTCTGAGAATAAAAATGTGAAATCGGCGACTACCGCGAATTCTGTTTACTTTGTGCAACAGTACAATCATGGCAATAGAGCTGGTACTGTACAGTCAGGTCGCAATCAGTCAGGCAAATTATGAACATAAAAATGTACCACACAGATTGCGTTGTAATTATAAGTTAGCAGCTAAATCGCAATGCCTGTACTGTGGCACAAGCAGAATTTGCGGTAGAGTCGCAGAGTTAGCATTTTTATTCTCAGAATTCCAAAAAACCTAAAAACAATAACATTCAATATGGCGAATGAAACCGAGCCTTAACCGACACGTATCTTGAAGAAGGACATGAATAATTTTAAAAAATATATTTTCTCAGTGCCACTAATTAGCATTCAATTTCTGGCTAATCGAAATAGGTTGAAAAACTTTAAATTGAATTATGCTAAACGTGAAGTACTAAAAAAAAAAACAAGAAATTGTCCTAATGTTGCACTGTGTTGCATGCGTTATGTTACACAGAAAAACAAGGACATGTCTTTCACGTGAATTTTTGCCATCTTTACAACCGTAACTAAATACATTAGGCCTGAATATAAAACGCGCCACAATTATCACCAAAAATACTTGGGCAATAAAAATGGTGAATATTTTCGTGACTAGCACCACTACGAGATTCAGCCATGCAGTTTCCCTGAGCGACAGCATAATTTCCGCATACGAGAAAACATTCATCGGATTGAGTGAAGTTTAGTCGCTGTGCTCGGCTGACGTTCGGCTTACATCATGAAGCCTCAACCTGCTTCTGTGAGGAGTTGTGCAATCTTCCAAGACGGGGAAGTAACTACCAGTCGGTGATGAGAAGACAATTCATCGCGGAAATAACCAACGCCACACGCGGTGAGAGGCGGCATGAGGCGAGTATGGAGCAGCGCCAGAATGACAAGGACGGAGAAAAAATTTGTAGCAACGTCCGGTACGATTACCACACGCGGAGATCTGGGGACCGACCCCGCCGGGAATCGAACCCGCAGAGTGGTCTGACAACTAGGCCATCTCGGCCCCACGCGGATAAAGATTACGTAAATTGTTAGTATGTTTCGTGGACATCGAGGTTATTATATAATACATATTATAACAGGAATCTTTGTCACTGATGGTTTGATAATATCACTGACAACGTAAATGTAATAAATTAGGTTATAGGCCCAACAGTCATAGAGGATCAGTTGATACTGCATAGTAATCAGCAATGTCTATAGAATTTAAATATTCCAGTGAATGTCAATGTAAATATGTGTTAGTTTATAAAAGAAAGATTAAATAAAAACGGAGGAAAGGCCAGGTTTATATTGTCAGCCACCCACAGAGAGCTGTGATGGCTCGAAGTTTAAGGGCGCTGGACACGTAAAATTCACTTTTTTTATAACTGTGCCAAACACGGCTAAATTTTCCCACTTCAGGTAACGTGACATTTCCCAAAATAAAAAAAAATTTGTGCTTCATAGATTATTTATACTCACTCACCAAAGTCAGGAAATGGGCGCTGTTGCAGTGTAGAGAAAATAAAAAAAAAAAAAAAAAATTATGAAATAAAAATTACAGGAACTAAATGTCAGTGTATCGGTGCACTTTGAGACGTGTTTGACTAAAGTTACTTTCGAAAAATTTAGTAACAGCCAAAACTCAAAATTATACAAAACATTTACTACATTTAATCAATTTTTAAGAAAAAAACAAACAAATATATGCCTTTGGTATCGCAAAGGTGTCTTGAAGTCGCTCATAGCATTTAGTATCTATATGACATTATCTACACAAGTTAATTAGTTGCAAGTTGGAAGTCACCTTTGTGTTACCGTTACTAAAGCGTGGACGTCCGAGGTAGCTACTGCAGGATTATATACAACTACGCGAGCTAGAAACGAAACTCCGTTGTTACTATCCTATTAATTAACATAACTCCACTCAACTGCTCGAATATCTACCAACATAAAGATATATTGTTCTCTCTGACTAGCCTGAATCCGAGAGACTGAACGTTATAGTGTGTAATGTAGAAAGGAACAGCCCAGAGCAAGTTTTAAAGTTCTAACAAACCATTCCATTACTAAGCTGTAGTTATTTCGGGAAATCCTGGCCAATATAAATCAGGATGACTCGAACAGGGATCGAGTCTGGGTTGTCCCGAGTGAAAGGCAAACATTTCAATACTGCTCCACCTGACCTTGCAAGAACTAAGTAATTGCATCTTTTAATTAACAACTGAGCTAGTTAACAGCAGGCAATCGAATTCTCATTATTATTATTATTGATAAAGAGCTACTGTCAATAATAAACCAAATTCATGTAGTGAACGATAGTAAAACGTATAATGAACTCACACCAACACTAGGCAAAAATACTCATAAGCATAATTAGGCCCCCAGGGTCCTGTGCGGACACCACATCTGCCTACCGCTAAATTTGTATTTTCATTAAACACATTAATTTAATTAGCTGCCAAGGTAACATTAATAACAATACAACACAAATAAAAGATTTTTTTTTTTTAAACTTCTTAGAATGTGCAAGTCTGATTGCAGAAATTATTGAACGCTTTCTGCGAATTAAATCAACTCAAAACATTGAAAAAATATATATATGTATATATATACACACATATATACACACACCTGTGATGCAATGCTTAAATTTTGGCTAGCCAAACAAACATTGCTGCGGTATTCTGTTATCAAATAAATTTTAACTGAACAGTATTTTCAATTCAGAAAGCTAAATGATTATATTATTACTCCATTATAAAACCGTTAATTTTATGTATTCCTACACAAATTAACTTACATATAACAATTTAAAACGTAGGCCCACAACTAGGTCTAAAACGTAACTTTCAAACCGATAAGTCGCTAAGGTATTTAAATTCAAATAAAAAATTATGTTGATATTCTCAATCACATCAATAATCACGTACAATGCATTCGTGAAGAATTATTAAAAATATTAAGACTATATATTTCAATAATAAAAACGCCTAAATTATAAATACAAAACAGAAGCTAAAAATACATAAACTGCCAAAAAAATTACAAAAACCTAGTGGAACAAACAAGACGTTTGTGAAAGATAAGTATACTACTATTAACAATGCATCGTAATAAACAATTCAGTACGCCCTTGGCCCAATACTATTCGTTCATGAAAGTGAGTTACGACAGTTATACCGTAATTTAAAGTAAAAAAAAATTCAAACGTATGAGTTGTTTTTGCGTCAGCATGTAAACAAATAAGATAACTGTTGCTCGAAACCTGATCATGAAATTGGGACGCAAAGTCACAAGACCATTATGCCACCGTCTGAACTGTATGATGAAAACTTGTGTTCAGTCTAAATCCCTCGCAGCTTCAAATCGTGGGTGCGTCTCTACCTTTGGCGCCAAGGTAAAAATAAGACTGCGGCGACCCGGTGTTCCGATCGAAATAGACGCCACCTTAGAATAGATCAGAACAGTTATGTCGCGTTCAACCCAAAGTTACCGGGATAGCACTGTGATGCTCAAACCACGTGCAACACACAGCACATTCTAAAATATGTTAACTACATGAAGTGTGATGTATTATTTTACTAGGCCTACGAACAATGATATTCGGTCAAGTTTCAACAAATATTTTCATATATTACAAGTTACTACGAGGCTACGTTGCATTTGAAAATAGCCTACATGTAAACAGTTTGTCAGACATTTCTTGCATACATATAGAAGTATCTTAAGCCACATAACGAAAGTCCGGCGACGATACGGCTATTCGCTACTATTCATGACGCACACATACTGGATATATGCCGAGCAAGGTGGCGAAAAAGTAACACAAGGACGCGGGCTGGATACACAACTCTGGCCATCCTGATTTCTGTTTCCTTGACTTCCTGATATCGCTACATGCGAATGCTGAGAGGGTTCCTTTAACAAAGACAATGGAGGATGCTTCTTCCAGTTACTGCCGTTGTAACCAGCTACTGTCTCACAATATCATGTCCTCACAGTCGACGAAACGTCAATTATAATGGCATGCTTGTGCGCGATTCTGATCGCAGCCACTGTGACAGCAGCCTTGTACCAGAACCGACCAGACACTGTTTCTCAAGTGTAAATGTTATGTACAACACCTAGCAGGAACATACAACTTATAAATGCATGCTACACAAACATGAACCCATACGCGAACCATACAATATACTTGAGTTTTTAAGTGGGCGCTTTGGCGAAGAAACGGAGGCATTTCTGATATCTATTTTCACTTTTCGTGGGTTCACTCTTATCCGAGTTGCAGAATAAATACAGCAAATGTTATACGAGTAATATAATTGGTTCTTGGATTTCTGTATTCTCCTGCTCTGTCATTCTGTTAGTCATCCTGCTCTATAATTCCACCTCAGCTCCTGTCTTTTCGCATCTATTCTATTACTCCTCCTATATTTCATAATTTCAATTTTACTCTGTATTCTGCCTCTACACTACACTTAATTCCACATATGTTCCATCATTCCACCACTATTATATTCTTTTACCTCCACCCTACCATTCCGCCACTACTCTGTTTAATCCATTACTACTCTTATCACACTACCACATGCGCCTAATGATGGGTAGTGGAAATTTCCAGCCGAAAACTTTAAAAAATCGAAAATTTCCCAACCACGTGGAAATTTTTAAGAAATGTGAAAACTTCGAGAAACACTAAAAATTTTAGTTGTGTTTCAATGATTTTTGGTTTTTTAAATGTTATAATTGCAGAATAAATAACAGTTACATTATTCAATTAACAAAATTAAATAAATTTAATTTTCTCTTTCAATGCTTTATATTGCAGACTGCACTGGTAAAATTTATTAGGCTTACATTTTTTTCCTCACATAAAAGTTACCATTTATCGTTGTTTCTCCTTGTGGTACTGTATACGACAAATGTGTTCTAGAATTTACTTCTAACTTAGTATACACCCCATGTGGTATAAAAGTTTGTTCCCAGCACCTCTGTCTAGTCTTCCGACACAATTTATTCCTGATAAACAATTTTATCATGTTGTGCTAGCTACACGAGAAGCACATAATACGTTTTTCAGCAATATGCTAACAGAAAGAAGTACCTAAATACAACACTGTATTTAGTCTTTTGTCTAGTGTAGTGGCAGTACCGGTTATCAGTTTCCATAACCCTTCTTGATGCCGAGTTTGCAAAATCTCAAAACCAAATTGAAGGAATAATAGCTGATGCAAAAACCCTGCATTGCAGTGTGGTAGCTGGAGAAATCTGAGATAAGGCAGAGTTCACAAAACTAAAACAGCTTATCTAGAGAAGTTCTATTTCACTCTGTCATTGAGAAAATTTGTTTTTCTTTGAGTCCGTGCCAACTTCGTCCGAGAATTCCGGCTATTCCAAAAATCATACCTTAACTTACAGCTTTAAATATTTCTTTATCCTGTCAGATTTTACTCAATTTTTTTCATCAAAGGCACCAAACTTGTTAATATTAATCTGATCGTCCTGTTTTTACCACAACCTTGATTACACATTACATCTGTTACCATATATTACACACATCAGGTTCTGTTAATATGTCTAAGAACATTTCCAATTGTCAAACAGTAATGAGGGGACCGCAGAAGTAGAGTGACTAGAATGCAGTAATAAGGACAATGATGGTGAAGACCCAATATGACTTAATGTAAATCAGAACATGTATAGCATATCTGATTCAAATCTAGTTGTAACTGTCATTTACATTTTTCTTACTATGCATCATTCAGTTATTATTTGTAAACATATATTTGTTAGGCCCGCTTGTTAGTCTTTATTTACCCATTAGTTTAAGATTTAAAATAATGAACCGATATAATTTTTAAATTTATGTACAGGTAGCTAAATATTTTATTTCCTGGACCATGTATTTTTCAGGAAGACTTAATTCTGCTAAATCTGCAGTTAAATTTTCGTCTTTAAGGTGATTTTTCTATCAAATAAGCTAATGTGTAGTACTTGAAAATTGGTCATTAAATTATTTTCATCTTTTGCATATGTAACCATTTATTTTATTTCGCTGTTCATAAATTGCAGAAGTGTGGTATTATTTTCCATTATATTTGTTTTAAGAAACTACTAAGCTTAACCAGTAAGTTCCACATTAATAAAATAGTATACCTACTGTGTCTTAATAGTGTTATAATTACGATTATTAAATAGACCATATATCATGCAGGAGTACAATTACAACTGAATAGATGTCAATGCAAGTCTGTGAGATGGTTATTTATAAAATGACATCAAAGTTTCGTAAAATTTCCTATGTTTTTTTGGAAAGTTACAAGAAAAATTTTCAGTGCATAACATTTCTGACATTACCCATCATTACACGCTCCTAGTAAAAGACTAGAACCGCACTTCCCAATCTAACCTATACAATGCCCTATATCATACACAACATTTATTGCCGAAACTCTACAAGACCTGGCCCATCTGACCTCGCCCCAACCTAGCCTGACCTAACCTTCCCCCGACATGACTTGTACAGGCATGGGACATTTTTTTCTCACCATAAAATCGCTGAATTACAAAACATACTTAGAATACTATGTATGTTACCATAAAAATATATTTGCATATGGCTATGCAAGCAAATGAAAATATTGCTGGAATAATTTCAGACTCCATGGTTAGTACCAGGGGCGCCATGTCATGTTTTCTAGGGGGAGGGGGTAAGATTTTTTTTCGGCGACAGTGACCTTCTTGCATCTTTTTTAATTAATTAAGCATGTATAAATTAGAAACTTTAATAATAAAACTTCAGATTTATGTGCTCAAGTTAGCATTATTTTAATGACAAAATCCAAAAAATAAATTTTATACACTTAAAATTCTAAATCTAGGAGGGCCTTCCCCCCCACCTAAATGACGTCCATGGTTAGTACTACGGATGCAAATGGTTAGTTGGGACATTGTATCGGAAGGATGATTTAATAGCATTATAAACTTTGGAATTTATTATTAACATATGACGGAATGTAATGTGCTAGTGACTATGAACTTTGGTCATACACTTGTCTGGTTGATTTGCTCTCGGAATGGTTCAAGTGGGTGATATTGTCTGTTTTCCAGTTAGGAATTATTTTTACAATTTGTATGATTGCACAGACTGACCATACTTTCTTAATATACGAAATGAATGTTATAGAATGATGGTCACTGATGTGATGTCTATGTTGACTGATTCGCACATACGAGGTAACTATAGGCGGTTCGGAATAAAGTGGGCACTCAAAAAAGCCCTGTTAAAGTTCTACTCTCAGTCAATTCGTATCTTTCCGCACGTAACGGCTAACAACGGGAAATGTTTAACATCTCTGGACACGTCACTTGATGCTTGCGCGTGTAATATAAATTACGTAGTCAGAATGAATAGATACTGTTTGATAAAAAAATTTATAAATTATATGAAATGCAATTATGTCAATTTCATTTGATTTTGATTCTGTATTACTACATTTAAATAGGAAAATACACGGAACTTTTTTCCGTAATTTCGCTGCCAACAATACAAGCAGTAACGCAACTAGAGTTAATGCAGAATTATGTGCAGTAATGGCTAGTGATATTTTTCAAATGTTAAATATTTAGTGCTCACTTTATCCCGAACGACCTATACCTACCTGACTTGCAGTCCCTTGCGATTTCAGTAGATCACACACATGTCGAGCTGGTCGTTGCTTTGTACGAGGAGAATCGAACTGCACACCTTGTTAAAAAAATATTTATTTTTACATTCCCTCAACACCTTTACTGCCATCGTAGCTTATAAGACTGGAAAACTGTTAATGGAATCGGACAGGACTTGTCTCGTTAGCTAGTCGCATGGTATTTTTTTATCAACTATATGATGATAGGTTTAGGTTGGTTTCAACTAGAGGTATGGATGTGTAATACGGCTGAATGTTCTTAAATTATAGTTGATGTCAAGGTTGCTATGATAGAAAGGTTTGATTTCCGAGATCAAGTGAAATTGATCTTGGAAGTTGAGTTGCGTTATGAGTAGTGTCTGAAGTATAATGATAGCTTGTGGTATGGTAGTTTGATAATACATGTTTGTAAATGAATTAAAATTAATTGTAACAAATAATATTCTAGAGCTGTTGTTGTGAAATTTAATGTGGAAAGATGGGATCTATGATAACTAACGTCATACTGTAAGTTATGCGATGCTGGATTACATTAGGTTAAATTAAGTTAAGCTTTAATGGTAGGCTGGAAGTGGTTGGGGCAATACAGGTCTTCTGACTTGACAAATGATGTAAAATAAAATTGAAGCAAAGTACTACTGGTATGTCATAATATAAAAATTAATCTAACTCCTACATAAGGTTTGAAACCTAGTAAGTCCTATTTGGTTAAAGACAATGTATATGTCTAATGAAAGATGAAAAATATTAAAAGTCTAATGCGAGTGGAATAGGTGTAAATAATATTTTTAATTTCAATATGGGATACAAAAAATGTATTAAGTCTTATATGTATGAGTAAAATGAATGAAATGTAAGTTCCACACAATGAAACAAATAAAAATATTTTAAAAATATGGCAGGCCTCCAAGGAGGGCAGGCATGCTGAGCTTGTGGATGGATATGGTTGAGTATGCAGAGCATGCGGAGCGCGAGGAGAAGAGCAAGGAGCGTGCAGAGCTTAATGCGGAGCTATATGAGGAGCGTGCATAGGCATGTGAGGAGCATGCATAGGCATGTGAGGAGCATGCACAGGTGTGTGAGGAGCATGCACAGGTGTGTGAGGAGCATGCACAAATGTGTGAGGAGCATGTGGCAAACATGCTGCTGGTAAGTACATAACATATAGCTTCAGTTGGATCCAAAATGATCCGCGGTTCCTCAGTCTTTGAAGAGTACACATCGGATGAACAAAATATAATGTTGGTTGAATATCGATCTCGCTGCCGATATTTATTCACGCCATTAATGTAAGAAGCTACAATTACGGCTAAAAGCTACAATGCTCGTCGCCATGAAGTTTGATGTAATCATAATGCACAGCATGTTATGTTTCCATGTAAAAAATGTAAACCTGTCATTCCAATGTATGAATGCTTTGAAGTCATCTCAAAATATGGAAAGGTCTTCCTACATTACCTGCAAAGTGCCATCTGCTGCAAATACCGAAAAAGTGTGGAGGTTCAACGGTGTAAAAATGATTCCGTAACAACAATTGTGGATCAACAAGTTTTACCTTCATCTTCTGAATTCAATACGAAAAAATGCTCAAGCTAAATCGAAGAGTTCCTCGACTGTATCGCCTACCACCTCGTTACCTGGCAATACATCGCAGCCATAGTCTGTAATTTGTAAAGCAAAGCCTAATGTAAATTGATTTTTTCTGAAGCAATCTGCCTCAGGGCAGACGACAAGATTGTTACACTAAATTTGGCAAGTACTATAAAAGATGTTTGTTCATTCTTGGCAAGTATGAAAGAAAATATTATACACCAACTAACAAACGAAGTGGGAAAACATGGTGCAGTAAAATATAATATGCGGTAGGATTGCAGCTATACAAATCCAGACTTCCATGACAATGAATACAGCAGAAAAGCATTAGACACCAAATGTCCATGTTCATAGCATAGGCCTACATGAAATCGAGAGTACCGGTACTGTTAAGAATAGTACACAGATATGTGAAAAGGAAGAAGAAATGGTTTTGAAAGGGTCGGGCTACCCTAGATTCTATGAATCATCTGGAATTGAGAACAAAATTTGTTAGTTAAAGCCAATTAATTAGTAAACATGTATTGATTTGTTTCCCACGAGTCGATAATTGTAATGTAAAAACTGCATTTGAATTCGTAAGGAGCCTGAATGTTATTGACAAAAATATGCGAAAAAAGTACTAGTATACTTCAAAAGGTGCTTAAACCAACAATATTAAAGTTGAGAACTTAGAAACCGTATTTTTTTATCTAGCCTGTTTGTATAAAACTTTACTGGATGTGTACCTAATTCGATGTTTTTATGTTTTATAGTGTATGAATAGTAGGCCTACTACGTGTGTTAACGAAAATAAAATACTGTATGATGGTATTTATTTTAGATTTTCTATCAGTAAAAATATATTTTAATTTGCATGAAACAAAAAGAAAATCATGTAACTTAATAAACGTTTCAGAGGTGTTGGACGGAATTGGCTGACAAACTGGTAAAGCATAAAATAAAATTTAAATGCTTGCAAAGTCAATTAGTTCAAAGCATGCCTACACTAGGACCTAAGTTGATTAACTAATTAGCCTACTACAATCAATCTGGGCCACATGAGGTTTGAGAAGATTTGGTTATGGAGAATAATGTTGATATATACTGCTAGTATTATAGTGAAAGGTTTTGTTTGCTTTACGTGGTCTTACTGGGCCAATTTGATGCTGTGAAAGTTACTGGTCGGTTGGTATGGTTTGTGCATTCAAGTGAAGGCTATGAAAACGAAAAAGGTCTGAGAGGCTGATTGGCTTTGTCATGGGTAGGCCTAGTGCATAATTGGTTCAGTAATTTTAGGATAGTTCGAGGATGTATAAAAGTGTTGGTCATGCTTATGAAAGGAAAACACATATCTAAAACTTAAGTCTTGGAAGATTATGTTCAAAGATGGAGTCTGTTACCTATACTAAATCTGTCTTTAAGTGCTGTAGGAAAGGTATATGCTGGAACATGGTTCGCTACTGAGACTAGGTTATCTAAATGAATGGGTTGACAAGTATTTAGAAATCGGTGAAATAATACTAATAACGTGCTTAGGCTACTGTATTTTACGTAAAATCGGGTTTCTTTGGAGCTCGATATGATCGAGATGGATGTAAACTAGATGGTAGAGGTTGAACAAGTCGGTAGACGTTGAACAAGTCAGTACTGGTCATGTCGGGTTCCGGTGATGTCAGATTGGACTAGCTAGGTCTTGTGTTTCCACAATAAATGAAATGTAGCATGCTATAGGGTTACATTGGGAAAGTGTGGTCCTAGTCTTTTACTAGGTTCATGTGGTAGAGTGATATGAGTAGTGATGGATTGAACAAAGTAGTGGCGGGATGACAGGATGGAGGGGAAGGACATAATAGTGGCGGAATGATGCAGCATATGTGGAATGATAGTGTTGCGGCGGAATACAGAGTAAAGATGAAATGTTAAAATGTCGGATGAATAATTGAGTAGATGTGAAACGACAGGAGTAGAGGTGGAATTACAAAGCAGGAAGACTAACAAAATCACAGTGCAGGAAAAAAAAAAGTAATTCAAGATGGTCGGCTGGCAACCCAGTTCGCAGCCTCCCGAGTCCTGGATAGTAAAAAAATATATTTCTAGACAAAACACATAGTTTTCTAAGAAACACGGCTGTTTTTGTTCACAATTGCTCAAAATTCAGCCGCACATTGTCGAGCAAGGGTTTTTCGATTTTTTTTGTTTGTTTGTTTTGCGGGACTATGGTAAAAGAAATTCAGGAATTTTTTGGGGAAGTCAGGAAATTTTTAGTTGATTTGAAGGAAAAACGAAAAAGTTACTTAATCCAATATGGCGGCCGCGGCTCCCTACATACAACCCACGTTTCCTCGGAGCCCCATAACCTATCTACTGAACTGAAATGAGTATTCACACATGTAACGTTATTTCAATGATGATTCTAAGTAGACATCAGTTAGGCATGCTGCGAATAGGTCTTAACTTTTAAGGACCGAAGCTCTACGTGCCGTTCAACGGCTTGGCAGACGCCCGCCTTAAGAGCGCGATCTACCACAATTTTCATCATCATAATTTTATTTTGTATTTGTACAAGATACTTTTCTTCTTGTTTTAGACACAAAATGTGACTAAATTTGGCTCTCATGAAAAATTTTTATCTCTCATAGTTTTCGCGTAATGGCTTGTTAAAGTCATATTTTGCATGTTTCCGTTTTAACTACACTAAAACCAATTGCTATAACAAACTAAAAAAAAATCACAGTGGATAAAAACATTGCTGGCTACAATGACATGCTCATAAAATTTAAGAATAAAAATTATTTGTATTTTTAAAAAAATATTGAACTTTTTAAATTTTTATTTTCAGTTTCAGCATTTTTTTTTTAATTCAAATAATTTTTATTCTTTAATTTTATGAGCATGACACTGTAGCCTGCATTGTCTTTATCCACTGTGATTTTTTTCAGTTTGGTATATCAGTTGGTTTTAGTGTACGGTAGTCGTTAAAACGGAAACACGCAAAATATGACTTTAACAAGCCATTACGCGAAAACTATGAGAGATAAAAAAATTTCATAAGAGCCAAATTTAGTCGTATTTTGTGTCTAAAACAAGAAAAAAATTATCTGGTACAAGTAAAAAATGGTGATGAAAATTGCGGTAGACCGCGCCCTTTTAAGCACGGCTCGTCTAACCGCAATTTTCGGTTATTCGACCCTCTCGTCCCCTGCGTTACCACGAAAAATTGTGGTTCTATTGTGTTTTTAATTTAATGTGCCATAGAAACCTCAACAATTATTTAAATAAATACTAATTTAGATAGAATTGTGGTAGTAAACCTGCCATTTTCTGATTTCTGTTATATTTTCAGACATCATTATGCTGTTGAGATTATGACTTAAATTGATAAACAGCTAATACCAATAATATTAGGCTCAGCACATAAGCGACATGAGGTGTCCGTTGGTTCCTTGCTCAAAGCAATCACTAAGTCTTACGATAAGGCTATAGTTCCATTTGTATCATTCTTGGCAGTTTGTATTGGCATGACTGATCCAGTCATCGATCTTTTTCCAAAATAAAAGAAATCACTTTCAACTTATTATATTTAAAGCCACTCTTCCCAATATCCCCCCACCCCCGGTTGAAAATTTGATGCCAAAACCTGCATCATAAACCCTCCCAGTACATTTGCCATACAAGAATACCATTTTTGACAGATCACATAAAGTAGGACCATGTAAACAAACACACTACCGGCGTGTATCCTTCCACCATCACGTGTTTTTCAGCTGTCAGTCAAAACATGTCAACAATTTTATGATTTCCGTTGCATTCAAAATGTGTTGTATTTTTTATTTATTATTTGTAGTTCTTAGACAAATTACTTGTTTATAATATTAGCTATATTTCAAATACTGCACAATAATTCATCCATGATTACACAGTGTACAGTTTCATTAAGGTTGTTCAAGTGGGGAAAAAACATAATTTTATATTTGTATGAAATAGTGTTAGTTTTGTACACATTACTTGAGAGTACATATACCTCTAACGGAAAAAAATTAGCTCATCTAGTTTTCCCGTAATGGCACTTCAAAGTCAAAATTTGCGTATTTTTACTTCATACAAAACTTGAAAACCAGTTAACATAATG
>PNEQ01016585.1:0-15015 GCA_003012365.1 Medauroidea extradentata
TTCACAGATAAGTATATTGTGAACACGTTTAGTAATTTCGCATAAAACACTTGATTGTGACCTTCTACGACAAAGTTCTTGAGCCAGGTACTGCTAACACTTGACTGATATTATTCAGGAACAGGGTGGAAGTTAGTTAGAGGTAAAACGGTGGCGGAGTTCTTTGATGAGGAAGATGACAATTCTTGGAAAAGACTTTTATGTAAGAGTATGATCCGGAAAAGTTCCAACGCGTAAGATTAAGAGTTCGACTCCAACCGAAGTTCAGATCTTTCTCGGTGGTAAGAAACGAACTGTCTTTTTGAAGCGACTCGAATGGCAAGGATACAGGTTATAAAATGTAGTTTGGAATCATCATAAAATGGCAAAATACAATTATCAGAATTTTTAAACAAATACCTTAAAAATAAGTTACGTCACGTGCAGCACAGACAATACTGAGACAAAGACAATGTTGGAACTAAAACAGGACAACGACGACGACTTCACAGACAAGAGACTAGACGACACAACGACGAAGACGCAGAAGAACACAGTAGATTTCTAAATACGAACATTTCGCGACGTTTCGTGAGCAGACATCTGCTCCCGTCTTCAGGCGAAGTAAGTCTTACTTGTCTTGCTTGTGGTGTCCTGAGTTTGCAACTTATATTGTTTTGTCTTTTGACTTTTCTTTTAGGGTGTTTATTTATTTTATTTTTTTTATTTTGCTGTTGACTAATTCTTAATGGGATCCTTTATGTTCCATTGTTTTGATAAATGTGTGTGTTTACTACAGCCCAACTGGATGCTTGTTTTCTCATTTCTTTTTTCGTTTTGTTTTATATTTGTCTCCTACTACGATTTCTGAGACGATAAAATATTGTCCACTACAGTATATTACGTTATTGTCTATACACTAGTCCTATGAATGTTGTCCGAAGTGTTCTTTCTGAAACATTTTCAAGGACTTTTTTGCAGTCCAGTATTCCTAGAAGCCGCAAAAATTTCCCAACTCGTTCCACAATTTAGTCTTCAAAAAACAATACTTATGGTTCATATATTGCAAGACTTTGCATTGCGCTCTCTCAGCCTAGACAACACTGTGCTACCTAGAGGAGCATTGAAGTGTTCACTCATAAGGACAGTCTGTTACGTATCCTAACCCAACTAAAGAACTATTCCTAACGTTTACAAAACCATTAATATTATAAAGAAAAATTAATAAGGGAATTATTACATTTTATCGACTTAAGCTGTCTTCCTCCAGGAACACTTGCTTGGCGTCTCAGCATGGTAAATAAAATTAATATTTGAAATTACTACTCTTACCAAACGGAATAAAATGAAGTTCATTATTAAAACACATTAATGTAAATATTTCTTTACGTAGAAAATTGTCTGTAATGAGACGGGAAACTTATCAACTCTAACTGACACATATTCATAGTCCAAAAATAAGTTTGGTACACATTATGCTCCGTGGGCTATTTACTAACTATAATTAATTTTGAAGACAATATATGCACTACTGAAATTATTAAAATATTTACGTTCTCATAACTGTGTCTTGACGTACTATAGTGCACTGGTATTTGTTTAACATCTTTTTTTTCGTGGTGAGTATGAACCCATTTGACTCCAGAGAAGGGAAAGCAACAGCGCAGGGCAAAAAATACGCTGCCGCCTGGGAGATGCCTCACTTAATGAGTATCGCTCGAACAGTGAGTGTCGCAACTTGAGAGGAGAGACGATATAAGGTAAAAAGGCAAATTTATAGCTGGAAAGTTTGCGATTTTTGTACAATACGTACTAAGTGTTAAGTACCATACGTTTATCCTCAATGGATCTTTCGCGGACGTCTGCCAAGGAAAGAATTATTGCTCTTGTGGATGTGGGCTATTCAGCCAGTAAAGCTGGCGAAATATGTGGTATTGCTCCTTCAACAGCAAGGAAATGGGTACAGCGTTACCATGAAACTGGCCAAATTGGAAGGAAACCAGGAACTGGACAAGGTGGTCGTGTATCGACGCAACAAAATGATGCTGCCTTGCTTGAAGAAGTGCGAAGAAACCCATTTCTAAGTTCTGTGCAACTGAAAAACTCTGCGAACTTTCCAGGAAGTAGCAGAACTGTACGTCGGCGGTTAAAAGCATCGGGTCTGAAATCACGGAGGGCAGCAATAAAAGAACATCTGACTGAAGAACATAGATTGTACAAGCTAGCCTTCGCCGAGATGGAGTTAAACAGAGAATGGGCAAACGTAATTTTCACAGACGAAACTACAGTTTCTTCCACGAGTTCTGGTCCAGTGTTTGTGTACCGGCCACCGGGAACCAGGCACCAGCCTGAATATACAGCTACCCGGTACCGGAGTGGTCATGTTTCAGTTTCGTGCTGGGGCTGGATATCTATGAGAGGTGCGGGAGTACTTCATCGTATCGAAGGTAACCTGACCAGCTGTCAATACATCCACATAATGGAAAATATAATGATGCCATCAGTTAGAATGCTCTATCCTGACGGTATTATAGAACTGCAGCATGACTTATCTCCCATACATACGTCTAGAAGGGTTCAGGAATGGTTCTCTGAGAAGCATGACGTAATTCTTATTAACTGGCCACCTCGTGCAGCTGACTTAAACCCAGTCGAGAATATGTGGGCTAAAGTAAAAAGGACGCTGAAGGAATCGTGGCCAATTCCTGCTCCATCATCTAAAGAAGCTTTGTGGCAATGTGTCTCAGATGCTTGGGATGAAGTAGCCTCCGGGCAGCGGTATGTTCGATCATTAATAAACTCCATACAACGAAGGCTGCAAAATGTAATTGATGTTGATGGCTTTTGGTCTAGATACTGAATTTCTGTAGTAAATTACAAAGTATATTCTGCTGTGTAAAGATGGACATTTATCCAGTTGGCTAACGTTATGATCACACCTTTACTTTTCTAGTCAGCAGTAAAATAAATTAACATAAATATAACCTGCATGTTTTAAAACTAAATCGTAAACTCTGTAAATAAACTGCCAGACAAATAAAATAGAGCAATTCAATGAAACCATACCACAATCACAATACTCTGTTAAAAGCGATAGTACGTGCTGCTATACACGTGACCTCATGTTAGTGTGTTTGCATTTGACCGCACCTAGGGTGTGTCGTTGCAAACACCGAACATCAGTCATAGATATACTGTGTGTATTTGTACCAGCAAGAATGCTTGAAACTCGAGGCAGTATCAAGGTAGAATGTGGGGTATGAATAACGCTGGGGAGATGCTAAACACACCGATTTACGTAGGTGACGTAAGTGGAATATGGACTCATAATCAGACTGCAAACCTCATGGTGGTCGTAGGGCAAAACGGATCGTTCGGACTATACTTTCCTGTCTGATCCTCGTGAAAACAGTTGACATGTAAAAGCCTCCAAACATGGAGGACCAGCTCCATATGGCTGAGGACTATCAGTAATAGATAAGATTATATAAGTCGAGTCCCGGGGTAGTGGCGTCCTTTGGCAACCCGATTCACGATAATGCCTAGTTTGGGGTTCCTATGCGCCCAGGAACTATTTCTCCCCTTGCGGAGGCGGATATGCGATCCCAGCATCGATTAAGTATGTTATTATTAAGACACTCACCTACATGGAGCTCGGACAGCATTAGATCTTGTTCAAACAGCCTGTCTGTTTTCCTACAAATTTATTGAAGGTATGCCTAACCTGTTGCAACATGAAAAGAAATCATTATTGTAAATTGTTTTGTGTAAAATAAATTCCTTGGGAAATCAGCTGTTGACAAAAATACGCAGTTGCAAATAATTTTCCTTTGGAAAAGGTGTGAGTTCATTTGTGATAAAAAGTAGTAGCCCTATGCACTTTAAAAGAGACGCAATGTTGTATTCTATTTTTATTGCACTTGTAAAGATATAACTAGATAAAAGTTCATTATAGTATATTGGGCAATGGGACTTTTATAAACTCTATATTTACATACTATGTATCTATTTCTCTCTCTCCCTCTCTATATATATGTGTGTGTGGTGTAATATATATACTATATATATATATATTACATCCCACAGTCGCACAAGTCAGGCTCAGTGGCACCACTTCAAGTTTGCATTCATAAAATTCTCGCAAGCACACTGACTTGGACAAGAGAACTCGTTTTGTTAGTGTACTCCAAAAATGAAATATTATTTCTTCTTATCCAACAAGTAAAGAAGAAACAACTGGGACTACTCATAATTCTAATATAAAATTACAAAGAGACTGTATGACGGGGAAAACAAATCAAAAACTTAAATTCTCGTTGTCACCGTAGTGCCTTTACTTTGTAATGGTATTATCACTGTTATGTGATGGATACAACTTGAGTTAACACAAGCAGCGAAAAGGTGGGATTATATATCAAGCGCTAACATGACAAACAAATCAGAATATTAACATACTACAATTTACCTATTTACAATTAAATACTAACCATTTGATTGAGAATTACACGGTAAAGTAAGCACTTTTCAAGCCCTTGTTACTTTTAACTTTGAATCAACTTTGAATCAACTTTCTCTTCCCCCCCCTTTTTAATATAAAAATTGATACGTGCGTATTAAATAACGTGTAATTATCACTCACATGTCAATATTAATGTGTAAATGTGGCAGACAAAGAGAAATTTGATCACAGGACAAATGTAACCATAGTTTTAAAAGTGCTCACTCTACTGTGAACAGCCTGTGTGGCTGTTTATATAGAGGCCCCATCGATCTAGAGAACTCAACCTAGTGTTGTCATAATCTGAAAAATATTTAGAGGTGGTTAATGAGGGCTACGTTGTATCACCTCTATGCGGATGGCTCTGAATTAGTGTGCAGTGTTTCCATTTGTTATGTCAGCGTAAAAACAATTATCTTAACATTAGTGGAAAGCCTGCGGCAAAATTCAAGACATTTTCCAAAGTAGGGTATGGCGGGACTCCGTCGTATGTTATCAAATATAACAGTGTGAAAAGGCAGTTGTTAGCTATGTAAGGTCGCAGAAATGTCGTAAATACGCGTAGCTGCATGTGTAATGAACTCGTAAGCAGTTTCAATGCGTGTTATTTTTAGATAAAAAAAACATTATTAAAAAACGTTTAGTATAAACACAATTAGAGTTTCAAACACACTGCAGCACTTTTTAAACGTCACCAGGTGAGCACATTTACAATTTCTTACTTGTCCACCATGTAAGTACATCGCTTGGTGAGTGTGTTCTTTTGCAATATAAATGCAGCTATCTTATGTACTGCACATTATAGAGCACGACAAAAATTTAGCGATTTGTGTTCTTTTTCGTAACATTTGTGGGATTTGTATGTTATGTGACACGTATACAAAGTAAAATTAAAATAATTACTAAGCTGTTTCGTTTCATTTCGTTTTAACATTGCTATTTATTATATAAGCATAATATTAAGAACATTCTTTCTCTAAGTTACATGTTACAAAATGCGTAGCATTACCCAGCAAACGCTACTTTATTTTACGGAGAATGTGTTTTGCGAAACTATTTTTTCAAAATTTCAGATCATTCACAGAATTAAATTCGTATTTAATTTTCTACGATGTCATTGCAGACGGTTTACATCATAGATTGTTGTATGTGTGAATTTGGGTAGACGTTACCAATAGACTCCTTTCCTTCGTTATATGCTCCCTTTTATGTGCTCTTTGTTTATGCACACTTTTCTATGCATTTCTTACTCACAATTTAGAATCAAAAGTTATTAACAAGAAACATAAATGCTTAAAATGGCGGAAATCTATCCTGTTAAAGAATCGTTTCCCAAGGCCGTCGGTCGAAGAAGCCGTTACCGAATTAAGTTGACGCGCGGAAGAAGCAAATGTAGTAACATCTCACAAAAATAATTTGACATAAATTCTTGTAATTTTTCAACGGTTTCTTATTGGGTGACAAAGTATTTGGGTTTTACTAACTGTTGACGCGGCTTCTTTGTTGTTCAATTAAATAGTCCATAAAATAACGATGCGCTTTTTTTATACATTTTAACTACGAATACATAACCGTCCCCAACAACTACATGACTTTATTATGTGCTGAATATTATTTTCGTTCACTTAGAGCGCCTACAAGTCGTAATTCATTTCAAGTTAGTCTCCACACTATTGTTTATTTCAGTTGCTTTGTAGTTGTATCACGTTTTGTTTTCCTTCCCTTTTGTACTTTGAGCCAATAGAAAACCCTCGGCAACCTAGCGTTGCGTTAAATTGTTCACTCGTAGGCAGTTGCCTAACAAAAAATAAGAATTGTTACTAAAAGAGGTATTTCATTTTGTAATAAGTGTCTGTGAACTTTTAAATGGTTGCAATGTAAAATAGGAGCACTATAGTTTCACATGCCAATCGGCTATAGGTACAGACTCAAGTATCAACAGAGCAGCAGTTGTAATGAAAACTGGCAAGTATGTTACCAACTGCAACCAAGTCTTCCTAACACTGTTGTCCCTCTCCTCCAGTAACAACTTAAACAAAAACAGCTACATCGTCTGATTAGCGGCATATGTTCATTTCATATAATATTTAATTAATGTTAACAACGATACAAGTTTGTTTTAAATAGGACGAAACAATTTGCTTTCTCGGGCTTCACTGTTTAACTTACTATTCAGTATTTCTGAACAATATGCTACACATTCCATGGAAGCTGAAGAAATAGTTGCGCCCGAATACTACAACAATTGTACAACAGCTATAAACTAAATTTCCCGTGAAAACTGCATGAAAGTAGTGGTTTGAACGGAAACGTACTCGTGTGATTATTAAGACATAAAAACCGTCAGAATGCGAATAAAAATATCAATCGACATTTTCTAATTCTAAAGCTTTACAGATTAGTAGTTATATTGTGTTCATTGTATAAAAATAGTTAAAATACGAACGAAACTATTTCTATCAAAAATGCAGTAGGTCTTATGCTGGACCAAAATAAAATATTCGATGTTACATATACACACATACACACACACACACAAACATATATATACACACATATAGACGTGTGTATGTGTGTGTGTGTTATTAGTAGGGCCACTGGTTTTTGATGAAAAGATTCCTGCCTCACTTTGTTTCAGTGACTACTGTGTACATCTACAGCTCTGCCCCGTGGTGAGTGATTGGATGTTGTTACCTTTACATGTCTTGAGGCTCTACCCGCAAATTACAGACGTGAGGTGTAGCAGTAACCTTACTGTGATTGGCGCAGTCAAATGAGAGACGTCTCTGCGCAAGGACATGGTGCCCAATAACCATGAATCAGAGCTGCCGATGTGCACGTAATGCACTGAAGCAATGTGTGTCAGAAATCTTTTCACCAAAAATTAGTGGCACTAGTTATTAGTTACGAATAAGTAAAGTAATCATTTCTATGGGCGATGTAATTCTGGAGTTAATACCAGGACAAGCTATAATGCAAGATATTTGAAGAGAAACATTTGCGAGTGGATCATAGTAAGATACTTATTGAAGCGATCTTGAACCAATAGCAAACCTGCAGGAAACGAAGCACGAATGTCTTGTTATCTGGTTTGCGGCTTCCAGTGACGCAGCAGCGAATGGCCAGCTAGTTAAAGCTGGAGAGTCTACATTTATATAGTATCATACTGATACATTTATAACAGATTTTGTGAATTATTCCTACATTATTCATAATGCTTTACACCAATTTTTCTTTATATTATGTAAATATTCGTCAAAATAAGACGTAACATATCAGAGATATTTAATTTTGTGAGTTGTGCGCTTTTTCCTCCGACGACGTGTATTCGCTCAACACGAAGCCATGCTCGCGCAGCACCAGCGACTGACGCATGCGCATGGAGTGCCAGCCGAATATACCCGAAGAGGACTTACACACATTTTCACTTACAAGAGAGCGATCATTTTATGTGGCCAGGTCTGTACATACGGAACCAAATAATAAATATGATTTTATAATAAACCCTCAAAACTGACACACTGCGCAAGATAGACGCAAGCGGCGCGTCTTCCATCCCGTCTTCCACAGACTCCGACTACCACCGAAGTTCCCCGATTGCTTCCGAAACAAAATACCTTTTGTGCTCCCGTGGCATAAATTTATATAGAGTTTACATCAAAATTAGCATAAAAACTTTTGAAGCTCTAAAGGGAAGTAGCGAAATCCACGAGTTTGATAGCTGCAAGAAATCTTTTCTTAATGCGTCGTTGGTAGAATCTCGAGATTATCTGATTCAGAGGATAGAAACCGCCAACAGCATACGAGATATGTCAGGGGTTTTCCAGCGAGAGTATTACTGTCACGCCGATGCAATACCTGTATTGACGCCCGTGGTAGTCACTTTGAGCAGCTCTTGTAAACAGCGTGATTAGTGCTTTTACGTATTACACCCTGGTTTTTGATCTGATCCAAAAAGTACAGTAAAGTATAACGCATTTTAAAAATGTATCTTCTGTGTGGGTGGTAAACAAATTTTCAGTGAGAGAGACAACCTGTTTCTAAAGAGAGTCGCACGAATACTTTTGATTTGCAATAATTAGTTAGGGAGTATTAATACATTACGTACAACATGACGAAAATAAATTTTTGAGACAGCAATTAAATTCAATGGTGTTGTTTTCAGACTAATTAGTGATTTAACTTTTTTCAATATTGCTACATAGGGGGTTACGAAATTGTTAAAATGTTAAACAGACGACGGTGAAATATTAATGCGAAGTGTATTAACAGTATTTCCTTGTACTCGTTTACAGATTGCGATATCCGGAAATTTTTTGAGATAAAAGAATTCCCTCCCCCTTCCACGCAAATAAAGTTTCATATTCTCAAAAAAGTACTTATATTCCACATTTACGTTGTTCACACAAACAATAGAAGTTCAGTTAAGTCAAGTTTTTTTAGTAGGTTTTATGTAATATTAGGAAATATTTTCTAAGATTCATTGGGCAAATAAAAGCTCGTGGTTATGTTACCATGTTGCCTTGCAAAACAAACAGCCTAAAATAATTTCACACAATATCTCTCTCATCGAAATATATTAGTAGATAAAAATTTGTTGGTTCACTTTTTTTTAGTCCCGTTAGTGACTATTGATGAATAAAAGCGGTAAGCAATGTAAATAAAGCTTTTAGTCGATCAGATTTCATGTTTATGGAAATAATTGTGAACGTAGTATTATTTTTCCAAGATAGTCGTGATTTATCCCGAACCTTTCTGGCCATTTTTTATCAAGTAACATACTATTGTTGTATAATTTACATACGTACGAAAAATATTTTATTTGTTCCGTTATGAAAAATATAAGATATGTCTTAACAAATTAATTATTAGCGTTATGTGCGATAGTGAAAGTGTACTTGTATACCATATTCAATAAACAGAATATTAGGAAAAAAACTGTGTTATGACAAATTTCAAACTTATAGCAATACGAACTCAAGCTATCTCAATAAGCAGATAATATCTTTGCTCAGATTACCAACGATGTACGTTTTGGATTATTTATCTCATTGTTAGATAGTAGAAAACTTATTTTCG
Source organism: Medauroidea extradentata (assembly GCA_003012365.1). Lineage (NCBI taxonomy): Eukaryota > Metazoa > Arthropoda > Insecta > Phasmatodea > Phasmatidae > Medauroidea > Medauroidea extradentata. Next base: position 9,557 of record PNEQ01016585.1, read on the forward strand.
ACGTAGAAGCATAGATACTTCGCGAGCAAAGGTCTGCTTGGGGCTAGGCGAGAGAGACTTTGCAATGCTGAACGAGCTGATTCTCCACCGTCATACTCACATTCGTGTCTGACACTCGGGTGATGAATACTTCAGGCAGCCGTGACCTCGACGACCTTCAAAAATTTAAAGCTACTGTGGTAACATGCCTTTGTAGGATGTCGTCACAATTGCCGCACTCATATAATAGACATCTCCCTAAAATATAATTCTGGGCACGTTACATTTTCAAACACATCTTAACTGATTTCTATTCCTGTCGTGCGCCTGTAATAGGTTATAGTGAAGATCATTTATATCCTGGAGAACTTGATATAATTTTTATTTGAAATAAAAAATACGATAGTTATAAATGCTTACGAAGTTAAAGTTATGGCACCGGTGCTTTGTAATAAACAGTTACTCAATACGTTGGCCAGTTCTATAAATGCTGACAAATTCTAAATAAATGTTACTACTTAAAGTTCCTACGCCGCGGCGAGCGATATGTTATTTCAGAAGCAGACACATGCTATTAACAGTTTGATTGTACGACACTGCCCGGGACTTGGCAAACAAAATAAGATCCGGCTCATACCTTAAATATTCCTGTAGAGATATTTTCAATAGAGGCACGTAGCGTTTTTCTCCGTTACGTCATCATGTATAATTAGCACAGTCCACGCTGATAGCCGTGATGTGGTTGATTTTGACCGCCGTACCTCCGTCGCTTGTTTAGCGGCGTCATTCCGCAAGCCACAATTCAGCGCTGGAAATTATCATGCATTCCCCTGCATGTACACACACAATCTTCCATAAGAAACCCTCATAGTTAGAGACATGCAAATTTCGCGTTATTTTCTGACAGTTGGCTAGAATCCAAGTGACTATACGCTCTTTTCGACGTCTCCCGCTGGCCGATATTGCCGTGACTTGCCGCGGAGAATACTTACACGGTAGAGAGGCCAATCTCTGTAAAGACGTAACACACGTAAATGACAACACATAAAAGTTCGTGACCAATTGAATCGCAGATTATGCTCTGTTATGTATAAGAAAGTGAAGTTTAGTCTGCTACCAAATGATAACGCGAATTTTTCATGTCTCTACTCATAGTTATTTCCAGCGATATACGCTTCCCAGACATAGCCACGTCGTGAATTCTACCACGTCTGCTCTCCTCGGTAGTCTTCAGTTAAGTCTTATTTCTTTCTTCCGTCGCATCGCTCATCAGCACACCTAACGACGCTCGCACTCGCCGCGGCCAGCAATAAGAACTAACTATTTAACAAATAGATAAATATGAAACAAACCATACATATTTCAAATGTAAATGAGGGCAGCAACAACTCTCACAAACTATCCTCATATTTATAATGATATTAGAAAAAATAATACAATATGATATAAATATATAACCGTCTACATGCAGTTCTAACCTGACGTGTCACGGTTTACGATCTAAACCTATTCCATTCCGAGACAATCTCACAGAATTGTCTCACTACATTCAACATTCATGCCCTTGCGGACGTTTCAATGCATTTTCCTGCTGAAAATAGAAGTATAGATAAAGCTTACGTACTTCTAATTGCTTATTATTTTTAAGGTTTTTCTAACTTCAGAACGACGACGATAATGTACTAAGCTTTGTAAAAATATATCTACCTAAATAATTATTTAGCATTGATTGTGTTGTAAAATTCTTGAACATGCCGGTTATTTCATATTTCTGTCTTGGTTACATTTTGTGTACGACAAATACTGTTAACGTATTGCGTTTATTCAATTGTTCCAAACCGCGAACCATAATGTTTGACAGCCATAGAGTGATGTGCTTAAATAGCAATGACATGACATCTATTTACATTTGCTGTCATCTTGGGTACAAACTTGATTCAGGCTGCCATCTTTGATAAACAGGTAGCTCTTGTTTCTGGATATAATTTGGAATACTCAGATGGCTATCTTGTTTCCTACAGCCATCTTGTTTTATACAGGATGAGTCGGGAGGAAAAGTACATGCTTTGAGGGGTGATAGTACTGGTGATTCTGAACAAAATGTTTCTAATAAACATATGCCCTCTTGTTAACCGTTTCAGAGAAACCTAATGTAAACGACAAGGAACGGTATAAGTGCTGGTGACGGTAAATCACGCTACTGTTATCTTATGCTGTGTGTAATTTTATACATTTCCGCACAGTGGCGCTCTAAGCATGGTGCAGTTGTTTACCTCAGCCTCAGTTGATGTTTGTCTACAGTTTCACCGATGGGAATTCCAGAGCCACTGTTCGTGAGTACGAACGACGATTTCCTAATCGCAGAGTTCCAGCTAGCAGGGTGTTTGCAGGATTGCGTGACCTTCGTGCGCTTCCCAGCGTAAATGTTGTATCCGATCCGAATGTCCCATACAACAAGCTCTTAATGAAGTTGAGAACAATCTTCAGGTACTAGAACGCAGCCCAACAACTAGCTCGAGACGAATTACGCTCAACTTCATATTCCACAAACAAGTGTGATACGTGCAGTACACGAGCAGGGTCTGTATCCATATCATCGGCAGAGTGTACAACATCTGCATGAAGGAGATGATGTCCACCGGCAAGAATTCTGTCAATGGATCATTGCCAATGATCGATTAATTCCACATATTCTGTTCACTGATGAGTCAACATTTATCTGCAAGGGAACCAACAACACACGCAACTCTCACGTATGGGAAGACAAAAATCTACACTCTGCTGTAGAGAGAATTTTTCAACGACGTTTCTCAGTTAACGTGTGTTGCGGTGTTATTGATGACCAACTCATCGGCCCAGTATTTTAGATAAACGTCTTAATGGAGTACGGTATCTTGATTTTCTTCAAAACGTGTTACCAGAATACTTGGAGGATATCCCTTTGGCAACAAGAGCTCGTATGTACTTTCAGCAAAACGGAGCTCCTGCACATTCTGTACGGCCAGTGACACAGTACCTCAACGAAACGTATCCCGGGCGTTGGAACAGTCGCCATGGAGTCATTGCTTGGCCACCAAGGTCACCTGATCTAATCCAATTGGATTACCTTGTGTGGGGTTGGCTTAAAAGCGAAGTCTACACGCGCAGGGTGGACACAAGAGATGAACTTCTCGTTTGTATTTACCATGCTTGTGCTCAAGTAAAGCAATGTACTAATAGATGACGGTATACCACAGTCTTGATAATTTTACCAGAAAAAAATTACATTATTTTAGCGATTTTGACTGCCTCAAGCAATTTGGCTGCTTATTTTTAATGGTACCTAAAACATCAAATTTATTTCCTACACCTAAGGTTGAATGGGTATCACAAATAGCTAAAGAGAATTTCCAATAGCTCAGCAGTTTTCATTATTCGTAAATAAACACTGAAAAATTTGGCATTTAACACAAACACACGTTACTATGTGAACAAGAAAAATGACTATGATAAGTACAGACATTCTGGTCTTCATGTTAATATAGGTGCTCTAGATATGAACGAGTTAAACTGAAGCATGAAATAACATTTTGTGGCAGTAAGGTAAAAGTTAGAACATGAAAATGGAGGCTATACACTACAATTTCCTAACAAACAACCCTATAAATGAAACACATTACACCATGCTATATTTTACCATTCATTGTAAATATTGTTTACAGAGTGGCGTTGCCTTTAACGATAGAAAGACATCACACAATTTTAACTAAACATATTTATTAAAACTTAGGTTATTAAAGTTCAGTGATTCTGAACTGTAGTTATCTACTCAACATTATAATTAAAATAATTAAAGAAAAATTACGTAGAGAAGGATTAATACCTCAATAACAACGCTTACAAAGAATAAAGTAAAATGCTCAATATGCACAAAACATTTTTATGTTTAATTTTACTGTCCGATCCAAAAGGAAGGCATTTACCGAAAGAAAATATGTATGGATGTGCAAAATTTTATATAAAAGAGCACCATATCATTCAATTGACAGGCGGATATCAGTCACGTAGTAAGATCAACGTTTATGTTGCCTATTTAGAATAACTGATGGTCGCAGCGGAGTACAGTGTTAATAAAACAATTAAGAAACTATGAATAGGAAAACCTGCTAGTAAATTTACAACCTCGTATGAAAATGAGAATATCCTGAACATAAATAAAAAAACTATATTTTTAAGAAGGTAAACTGAAAATAGCACGTTATTGACAAAAAACATAACAGTTTGGCAGTATTTGTCGACTCCTGTTTTCGTAAGTAAAAACGCAATTGTTACCTACATTTTCTGTGCCGACAAATTTTTTATGGTTGTATAAAGCCAGTTCGTCTTGTTTTATAACACTAAACTTACTTTTACATATGCTGGTGCATACTATGCATTTCTCATTTTGTCTTATGACTATGCCAACTCTATGCTGTACGACGTTGTTTTTAAAATAGCATGAATCTCTGAAGTATGTGAAAATTGCTTGCGTGTAGCCAACAGCAATCGAGCATATTTCGCCACCATTTTCGTTTACTACATTTTTACACGTTGAGATTTCAAGGTTATTCATTAAATTATCCTTCAAGCATTATATTTACAAATATTATTTATGAGTGTAGTACCGTTTGAAAATTTAACGTAAGGAAAATAAAATTCATAAAATACGAAATGAATATTACTGTATAGTTAAAAATTATAAAGCTATTAACTTTTTTTTCATAGAAAACACGTATATCGCCTTTATTTACTATATATATAACATACTAAACAACATATAAATGTCAAATTAATTATTCTCTAATATCGGAATGTTACAAAAAATTAATTTTTATATGTTTCGTAGTTTGCAAGTCCATGCGTTTCGTATGTGTTTTCATGCATTGTAGATTAGAACATGTTTTCACTCTGCGTGCTTGTTTCGTTTGCGTGTTACGCATCCGCTTTCTTACGCTTCCGTGTCACTGGATAACGGGCCTTATAGTTTCTGTTCTGGATGACTTTATGCGAAGAAAATGAGACATGTTTAACGCAGATCCAGCCAAGAAACCAACCACGAGTATAGATGATAAAGTGAAGCCTAGATGGCGAGCTAGTTCGCCAGAGACGATTAGTTGCGACACACGGTACCTGTCGGAGCCACAATTACACCATGTAGATCAATTTATAATCGAGCGTAGCTATTTGTATTAACTGATCTAATATTTAAGTCAGTTCAATAGTATTTTGTTTCGCACTTTAGGTGCTTCTTTCCCGGGATAACCTGCACTGAGAAAAAGAAATGGTACTATAAAATATAATTGGTTTCCCTCAAACAAATGGTACGTTCATATATGGCAGAACAAATATACATTTGGTAGAACTAAATAATATGTTTGGTGAAATATGTTTGTGCTTACCAAGCTGCATTTGTTTGAGTGAAACAATAAGAATGTTTTAGGTAACAATCCTGCCATTGTCCG
>PNEQ01016586.1:0-10843 GCA_003012365.1 Medauroidea extradentata
CTGCGCCATCGTAATTATTGTAGCAGTACACTGCAGAAATCTCTCCTGCGATAACAAATTACCACTAATTCAAAAAAGTGTAATTAAAACGCAACTAAAATACAGCAAAATGCCATTTAACACACGCTTCATCACCGAGCTTACAGTACACGCCACTAGGAGCGCTCGTGTAGTGTGTCTACCTTTTTTTCGGCTACTTCCCCATATTGTCCTTCTACAATATTTGGTACAGTAGAAGTACGAAACTGAAATGTTTTTAACTAAGTAAGCAATTAAAATTGGGCACCGAATTATCCTTTCCCCGGAATATATTTTGAGGGTATTTTACGTGGCACGCGACGAGAAAATAGGGTTGGTTTGTGACGAGGTTATTTGTAACCTTAAAAACTTTGCTTAAAACTTTTATGCAAATGATAATGTAAATAAATAGCGAACATGTTTTGCAAGTACCTGTTTGGCTAATTGCTTAGAACAGTGACATTACCTCTCTATTTTACTTGCTTGGATGGGGTGTTTCAACATCACATCTTTCTTGCCGACTTGTTCCCACATACGTGCTTTATATTTAAGAGTGATTCTGTTGGGATTCTCTTTATTTCATAAAACGGGAGGGCTACCATTTTAGTTTTAAGTCTTTCGTGAGACTTGCTGTCTACACATATGACACCCTATCTCGTTGAACATTGAACTTTCAACAATCTAGACCTAATTAAATTTATTGCAGTATAGTTGTACGAACACCACTCGTATTCACTACACATTACCAATGAATTATTTAGAAATAACGTATCACGATTTACGACTCACTGAAAGACGAATGCCACATGTATAGCCCATTAGGTACTAGGCCTACACTCACAAATACCATGCCACAGAAGTTAAAATAACTTACGTGAATTTCAAAACTAGGCCACTCAAATTAATATCAGTACAAATATAAAATGTACACATAATTTTTGCTCTCATCGCGTTACACGTCTATCACTTTACGCACTTTATTTTCCGTTAGCAACATAAAGTATGTAAAAGCTGGTTACAGACGAAAACCACTCTAATGTGTTCTAATTGTGTTACAAAAATGCTGCTCTCTATAAATAAAACACTTGATTATTCACGAACACAAAAATGAACACACACACGCATCCACAACACCACGGCCCTGCACTACACTGAAAGAACCACGACATTATGGAAATTTACTTTCACACTTCAAAACACAACTACGACATATACACTTATAATGAAAACTTTGTAACAATGTTCCTTCATAATTTGATATGAACCTATACTTCTTACATCATTGTTTAATCACGAGAAGGCTTCAAAATTTGAGGTTACGAAAAATTTAACCAAAACATTACTTTTAGCGCAAGAAATGTTCACTGTCACATGGAAGCTATATCTGCATGTAAGCACGCGGGTGTGCAGACAGCTTTTGCCGTTCAAGTGGCAGTGAGGATGATGTTACAAATTTTCTGATTGGCTTGTGTAAACAGGAGAGGGGAGCTAGTTGCGCCGAGCCAAAATAGGCTCCGCCCCTTGTATCTTTTTTGAGTATATTTAATTCCAACTACGACTCGAGGTGCAGGTGCAGAGCAGATTTCCTTGCGTTGCGCTGCGTCGGTGCAAAACGCAAGTGGTGATATTTAATCGGCACCGACGCAGCGCAACGCAAGGAAATCTGCTCTGCACCTGCACCTCGAGTCGTAGTTGGAATTAAATATACTCGAATACGCAAGATGCAAGGGGCGGAGCCTATTTTGGCTCGGCGCAACTAGCTCCCCTCTTCCACTTACACAAGCCAATCAGAAAATTTGTAACATCATCCTCACTGCCACTTGAACGGCAAAAGATGTTTGCGTACCCGCGTGCTTACATGCAGATATAGCTTCCATGTGGCAGTGAACATTTCTCGCGCTAAAAGTAATGTTTTGGTTCAATTTTTCGTAACCTCAAATTTTGTAGCCTTCTCGTGATTAAACAATGATGTAAGAAGTATAGGTTCATATCAAATTATGAAGGAAAATTGTTACAAAGTTTTCATTACAAGTGTATATGTCGTAGTTGTGTTTTGAAGTGTGAAAGTAAATTTCCATAATGTCGTGGTTCTTTCAGTGTAGTTTTCTATTAGTGTAGTGCATGGCCGTGGTCTAGTGGATGCGTGTGTTCATTTTTGTGTTCGTGAATAATCAAGTGCTTTATTTATGGAGAGTAACATTTATGTAACACAATTAGAACACATTAGAGTGGTTTTCGTCTGTAACCAGCTTTTACATACTTTATGTTGCTAACGGAAAATAAAGTGATAGACATGTGACCGATGAGAGCAAAAATTATGTGTACATTTTATATTTGTACTGATATTAATTTGAGTGGCCTAGTTTTGAAATTCACGTAAGTTATTTTAACTTGTGTGGTATGGTATTTGTGAGTGTAGGCTTACTATCTAATGGGCTATACATGTGGCATTCGTCTTTCAGTGAGTCGTAAATCGTGATACGTTGATTATTTCTAAATAATTCATTGCTAATGTGTAGTGAATACGAGTGGCTTTCGTATAACTATACTGCAATAAATTTAATTAGGTCTATGACTGTTGAAAGTTCAATGTTCACCGAGATAGGGTGTGATATGTGTAGACAGCAAGTCTCACGAAAGACTTAAAATTAAAATGGTAGCCCTCCCGTTTTATGAAATAAAGAGAATCCCAAAAGAATCACTCTTAAATATAAAGCACCTATGTGGAAACAAGTCGGCAAGAAAGATATGATGTTGAAACACCCCATCCAAGCAAGTAAAATAGAGAAATAATGACACTGTTCTAATCAATTAGCCAAATAGGTACTTGCAAAACATGTTCGCTATTTATTTACATTATCATTTGTATAAAAGTGTTAAGCAAAGTTTTTAAGGTTACAAATAACCTCGTCACAAACCAACTCGTATTTTCTTGTCGCGTGCCACGTAAAAATAACCTCAAAATATATTCCGGGGAAAGGATAATTCGTTGCCCATTTTTAATTGCTTCCTTAGTGAAAAACATTTCAATTTCGTACTTCTACTGTACTTTGTAACTATTAAACGCTGAAATGTGTACACGAAAACGTAAATAATTAAAGATCATAGAACACTGGATACGGATAAAGATATCCAACTTTTATATTAATTCATTTTCATACACCCGAAAATGTCCAATGCGCATGCGCGAAGAGCGCAGATATACTTGCGTCGAGCCATTTGCTAGTCGCAGATTTTCAGGCACTTTGCGCCGTCACGTGATCACTTCCACCTGCGTATTTGTATATTTAATACCAAAGTAACGCAGCGCAAGTGCAAATTTTGCGCTGCACCTCTCAAAAGCGATATTTAATCGCCCCCCAGCAAGAGAAAGTGGTCCCTTCATGTCGCCGAGCGCTAGTAGTAATTTGGTGGACGATTTGTCTTGTTTACATCTCGCGTTTTAACATTTTTTGCAATTTTTTACATAAAATAATGTTAATAAGGTAAGCTAATATAGTAGGTACTAAGTGGCAAAAGGCCAATGCGTTGGAATCATATACCGTAGTAGCACAAAGTTTTATAGTCCCCACAAACGGACGCTAACATGTTTGTCATAGCTACGCTAAATGTGTCACAAATAATAATTTATAGGCTTCTGTGACAATAAAGACAGTAGTTTTTCCCTATGCAGTCTGAGCAGGCATATTGCACGATAGTTCATCCAGTGTTGGAATATGCTGCCACTGAGTGAGGTCTGCACGTGGAGATGCAAGATGAGTGATGAATTAATGGAAGAGGTAGTAGGTAGGCTGGTGAAAAGGAAGAGAACTTTAGGTTTAGCATGATGAAGGAATTGGGATGGAAACCATTGAGGGACAGAAGGAGAATGGAAAGACTGGTCAGATTGTACTTATATGGTGATGAACGTGGGGAGGGGGAATGGGGCAGTTTGGCCTGCAAACTAACTAAGGGAACTTTTAAAGGAAAAGGAAACAACAGTGAGAAGATTCAGTGGGAGTGGAGGAGAACGGAGAGGGGTTATCAATCAACGCTAGTGAGGAAGGTGTGGGAGTGGAATACACTGCGGGAGGAGTTAGTGATTGTGAGGGGGGGGGGGTTGGAAGGTTTAGGAAGGAAATGGAGGATTGGCTTTGTAGGGAGGGAGTGTACTTGCCACTAGGAATTAGCCCAATTGCGGATGTAAAATTATTATTTATATACCCACATTTCTCTCAGTTTGTAATGGAACAAGCTGCTACAAGAACTTTGAAACTGTCACACGAGAAAATCACATATTAACTTAACTTTCCTGTAGTTGTAGAAACTATATTCTATTTTCAAGTGTGCACCTTTGCAATAATAATATACTATAGTGACTGTTATGTTTTATGGTCTGTTGTATACCACATCTCTTGTAATTTAACTTTACAATAATTTGCTTCTTTCTTACAATAATATTGTTGCACTTCACTGTACTCAATGTTTGAACGTAAGTAAAGAAATTAAAATGAGGAAACTAAACAGTTGCTACAAATTTTGAGGCAGGTTTGGAGTGATACAATGACCTACAGGCTGTCCAAGTCAGTGCACAATTACATAAAATCAAATACATTTTGATTTACAAAATGTTTGAGGCCACTGGTTCCTATTTACAAGGTTTTTGTGAATACTATTTTTAAATTGTGAATGGGAGTATATATCATAAAACTGTCTAACATATGAGTTCAAAATTGCTTTTACTATTTTGTTAGGATTAATTATTGACTAAATTGTTTAGAAGTCACTAAACTGATTAATATAACAGATTAATATAAAGAAAACTTCATAGCAATACTCTACCAAATTTTCAACACATGTTTGTAACCGGTTAACAATATCTGCTCCCTTTCTGAATTTCAAAAATTTATGTTTTCACAAAAAGTGTAAATAGGAACCAATGTTCTTAAAACCACTTTAGAAATTGGGATGAACTATATGGTAATCATTGGCGGTTTGCGATAAACTGAGCTCTTTTGAAGAACACCTCGGCTAGAGTAATTATTTTAAAATATTGTTTATATTGAGTTCAGGTATTATTAAGTGTTGAAATTGGTACAATCAACACACTGTGTTGAACACTGGAGGTGCTATGTTTATATTAAGAAATAACAGGAGAATATAAATTATCTGGAATTAAAAAAAATGTAACTAGGATTTCAAAAGTGCTCATTTTATACTGAACCACCAGTAAAGAAGAGAAAGTATTCCATTTAAAAAAATTTCACTCAATATTGAACAAAAATATGTATGTAAAGGTGATTGTGTCAAGCACTGTTTAACCTTCATGTTTTGGTTACGTTGATAGAGCATTCTGGGTTGAGTACACAGTCCAACATGAGCTCACTCTGTAACTTGCCTGGTCATTTACAGAAAAATGTAAAAAGAATGTAAGCATTCTTGCTAGCTATGTACTCTACAGACACAATGAGAATGTGGTGAAGAATCTTGTAAAGACATGACAAGGAAGGTGATTGTGGGGCTTGGTATCAACTAAACCAGTTAATTCACCCTAGAACTATTTCCAATGGTATACTTTCTTTACCTCGTACTCGCCCAAACATTTACATGGATATTGTGAAACTACACAGCCATTTTACACTGTTTGAATAACACATTGCCATAAGTTTTTTATTTTTGTAATAAATACTGACACAAATAGTTTGTAAGAAGCTGAAATATAAAAAAGTATTTTAGCTGAAATATAACTGATACACATGAAACAAAATCGCTTAAAGAAATTCACAGATGTGTTTGTTTTGTGATAATCGGAAATTAAGTGATGTCTATAAACTCGAAGACATAATAAAACACAATTAATTCAAAGTTTTTGGGTAGGTTCAGGAGAAAAAAAGAGGGTGGGGGGGTAAGTGAGCACTTGCGCCTTTCATAATATTTTGATAATTTTAATTAAGAATGGAAGTGCACAAATAATGAAATTTATTTAACAGCTGGGTAAAGTAAAATTGCAAACAAAATTTATTTCAGCTTAAATTTAAATCGCTTGTGAACTACTACCTTTGGGCATAGGGACAAAGTGTATTGTAAACATTGCCTTCCACACTTTGGTTATAAATCGTAACATATCATCTTCGACTGCCACTTCACTGTATTTTAACGGGGTCCTTTGTAACTATGAAATAACGAGTAATTTAAAGTTTTTGAGCCAAATAACATTCCTTGAAGCCTCGTAGCATACAGGCGCCAGGCACACTTGTCATTTTGAATTGTTCGCTAAATAAGACAAAGATAATGATTCCAACAGTGTCAAAATCACCTCAATATAACGAATTTCTTCTTGTAAATGTGACAAGATATTTGCAAAACTCTATAAATTGTAGTAACCGAGAATGTCCGAAACGCCTATCAATAACAATGCAGACGGTGGGTCAACCTACTACTAGCGCTCGTAGTTCGCAAGCCGCCGCGAGCAGGGGGTGGACACAGAATAGGGCGGCTAGGGCCACTAATTTGAAGGGCATCATGCACCGACAACATTACAAAGTAAACATCATGTGTAATATAAAGACAATGTTTGGTGGTTTATGATACTAGAGTGTCATGCATTTATTGTGTATATATTAGATTTTTATTTATTTATAGTAATACACATTTTCAATTACAATAACTTTTCGGTTAAGTTGTCTACCATGAGACTCGTGACCTCGTGACTGCTCGGACTGCTCGTGATGGCTACGAATCATTAATTGTTTTTGTGTTTGTGGAATAATTCTAATTAAATTTTATCATGGGGAAGATCAAGAGGTACCCTTGTTCTACAATTAGTTGTGATTCTGTTCATTCACGTGCAGAACGGGCGTACAAATGTTATACTTTCCCCAAAAATTTGAACAGGAGGTTAGATAATGTATTTTTGTTGCCAACCTATAAACTAAAAGTTTTTGTTTCCGAAGTTGCCGGTGAATGATGCCCCTTTTTAGTGGCTCGTTGCTTAACATGGCCGCGTCCACTCTTGAATACTTTACTTCCTCTATGGCCGCGAGCTTCACTAAGCGCACGCGGCCAAGCATTGCGAAAGATAGGCAGTTGCCAGACCTAACTATATGACCATGGGGTCAACCTACTACTAGCGCTTGTAGTTCGCAAGAAGCCGCGAGCGTCAGTAAGCGCACACGGCCAAGCATTGCGAAAGATAGGCAGTTGCCAGACCTAACTATATGACCATGGCCTTAGAATGTTCTAAGACAGTGTATATGGCCATGCCTAGGAGTGTCCCGAGAGCTGCAAGAGCACAAAGGGTAGCCAGGTCAAGACCGAGTAGAACAAACCTATAGTAAACATAGAGGGGTGGAAGCAGCTATTTCCAAGGCTCTCAGGTGAAGCCTATTTGAAATTGGTCGGCCATTTTATCTATAGTCAAAACATTGTCAGCTGATGCATGTTGTAATGTAGGTTATAGGAGAATCGTAAGAAATATTTTGGGATATTGATCGTTGTGGTAATTGTTTGTCGAGTCCGTTACAACTACATCTGAGTAATGTATCACTAGAGAACATTCATACCCTCGCCAACATGAAATACGTATTAAATTGCTGCAGTCAACAACATAATGTGATGCCTATCTCAGTGTTTGGCTGCACACACTACAGCAATAAAATAAAAGCATACTACACCTACTATAGCTTTGATTATGCAGTTTAGATAAATTGTACTGTTATGTTGTGGGTAGCTGCAATGAGACAGGATAAAAGGTAGGTACCGAACTTTTTGGTTTACAATCAACACAAATCAAATATTAACGAAACATAACATTTAATGAATCGTGTTGAAATTCATTACTGGGAGGATAATGAAAATACATACAGCTTGATAGTAGCGTATGGTATAGGCTGGAATATGTTGCAGTGGCGATGCGTGACCTAATTTTAAAGGGAAGCTACTAACCATATTTGTAACTACCAGGATTTTAGCGTCGTTTAAATGTTTTTAAAGGGGGGGGGGGGAGGTTACGCACTTAAAACTTGAAGTATTTTAACAGAAGAGATAAATAATAAAACCGACAAAAAGCATATTCCATGGTAGCAAGCGTGGCAGCCAGTTTAGCACATGAACTGACATAACGGAAATCGTAACGGCTTGTATGGCTCCTGTTAAAGTATCAGGTATCGTGTCAAAGATTCTTTATCAGGATGCGTGAAGGCAATATGCCGGGACATCAGATACCTTAAGATAAAACCAAGGAGCTAACCAGGGGGTGCGGTCAGATTGTCATGTTACTATCTACAGAATGCCGCGTTGGCAGTGGCGTCATGTAGGGGGCAGGCAAAGGCCACCCTCCTGGATTTAGAAGGATATGTATATATAAATATTGTTATTTACATAATAACGTAAGCACATAAAACTGTAGTTTTATTATTAAAGTTTCTAATTTATACATGCTTAATTAATAAAAAAGAAGCAACAATGTCACTGTCGCCAAAAAATATCTCCTCCCCCCCCCCTTTTCCATAAATAAAACTGAAACGACAAACCTGAGCGTTGGGGAATCACGGCTAGTGATGTGGCCGATGTTCGAGGCAATTGACCGTAGAGTTACAGCATTTATAATCAACACTATCATAAAGCCTTCGTTTAAAATCGTGCCATCAACACTGTTGAACGATTTTTGTATTTTTTCATTGAAAAGCTATGGAATCCTAATTGCCAATAACGCCTCAGTAATACTAACTTTTCAAAATTGCATAATTTTGAAAGTTAGTTGTAGTATTGTTAAAGCTTCCAAAACTGAGTTTCCAAAATGTTTCATTGTAAAAGTGGCATACAAAAATATTACAGTCAACAATCTATCTGAAAAGGATAGTTCAGATATGTTTATGAGAACTGATCACAAAGTTAATTCTGCAACATTTACAAAAAAATCAGATTAAAGAGATATTTTTAATAAGATTACAAACATGCTGAATTATGCAAATTTCAAATGTTGGCCTACCTTCTCTGATGAGGTCACAGCTTTGCCGAAAAGTAAAAACACTGCTGGAAAAAGGTTTAGCACGTAATCCACACACACAACACTTGCATCCACGTTTTCGTTTCATCCATTTTATGTATCCTGGATTTTAGTCTCGCGCAAGACCATTTGAAATCCCAAGTTTAGATAGCGCAACAATAAAATTAAATAAAAAACTATTATATTCACTTCGCAGTATTACTGTGCAGCGCGGGAACTAGCCAACACATTGGATTCTGTCACCAGTGTTACCAACTGAAGAAAACCACTAACGCACTTGAATAATCACCGGAGACCTATCTCATCAATAGAAAAGAAATTTCCAAATCACTAGTGCCAGTTTAAACAGTCTTCGCCTGCCTGTTTATCAACACATAAGTTCCAAAACTTGACCGGTAATGCATTATCTGAAATCACAGTAACTGGTAACAAAACGACTAAAGTGGCAATTCTGCTAGGTTCGGCTATATTCGTATCACTTTGGTGAGAAAGCACTGCAATCGTAGCTTCTAACACAGCATCACTTAGCCAATCCCCTCTCGTGTTCCCTCCACCCGGCCACCCCTCCAGCCCCTTCATTCAACCGAATACTATCTCGGTAACTCTACCCACTAGAAGCGTTATTGGAAGTGCTTTTAAACAGCTTGCTTTGGTTGTTTACGAGTTCTTATCTTCTAACTGGCAGTATTGTAATCCGAGCGGAATTTGTAAAAGATACATCTATCTGCGCGAGTCATAGTTAGCTTCTAGTAGAGACAAGGTTACAAGTAAATATTTATTATAATCAGAGAATTGTCAGGAAACTGTTTGGGCAAGCACTGCTTGCCTTGCTTACCCTGACGAGATGCCACTGATATGTTTACTTATTTATTTATTTTTTTATTACTCATTGGACTCAGAGAATGAGCAAGTTGCTCACTGAGTATAGGGCTCGTCAAACAAGGTACAGATATACATTTGATAAATACACTCTATACACTATATACAATCTTAAAACAATTCAAATGTTCTCACAAATTGCATTACGCTTAAGAAAGTTACATTGAGCTAGAATTGATTACGTTAAAGTTATGTTACATTAATAATACATAAATCTAAATTCTAATACATACATAGACAATACAAAGAGGTCATGTTACATTAATAATACATACATCTGAATTCTAATACATACATAGTCAATACAAAGAGGGCTAAATTTTTAGTGAATCAAAGAACATGAACATGTAGTGGTAGTAACAATTACGTACGTATGAAAAAGTTTTATCTTTTGGAATGCTAGCAACTACTTTTAAGAAATTTAAATTATAACAAACCTCATCTAGATTAAAATACTGAATCAAGCAACCCTACATTTACCAAAATACACAATTTTGTACATCTGATTTTATACCATATGTATATGTATAAATCAATATCCATCCTCAGTAGGACGTGTGCTTTTGATGTAAGGGTAGTACAGTTTACAGTTTCAAAGCCAGTTCTATGAAGACGAAAATGGTTCAGAACTGTTAAGGAACTCATCCATGGTGTAGAAAGCATTTTTTAACATATGGGTTTTTAGTATTTTTCTAAATTGTAGTTTATTGCATGTACAAAGTTCTTTCATTTTAAGAGGAAGTTTGTTATACAATTTTATTGCGTTATAATATGTCCCTTTCTGATATGTAGAAAGACTACTGGATGGACAGTGGATATTTGACAGTGTTCTAGTACAGTATTGGTGAACTGATGAATTTAGTTGGAAAATTGAAAAATTATCTGAAAGGAATAGTAGCACTGAATAAATGTACTGGGATGCTAAAGTAAGTATTTTTAAAGTTTTGAAAAGGGGTCTAC
>PNEQ01016587.1:0-10843 GCA_003012365.1 Medauroidea extradentata
TCGACGGGTAACAAGAGGTTGACCGGTGTTGTTGAGAAGGAAGCCTCGATGTGGAACTGAATATAACACCACACCAGCGGGATAATGTGGAGCTGGTGTGGAATAGTGAATTTTCAGCTGAGTTTTGCTGAATGGTTTGCTCTGCTTTAAGACTGTCGTCTGGGACGTGATAAGGGCAGCTAGCTACAAGACGGCGCGATGAGTCATGAAATAAGGGGTACACCGTCGAAGAATCTCCCGAGGACTGTTAAGGACTAGCGGCAATGCTCGTCCCTCATTGATTCACCCAGGCTGCTGGTGCATTGGACTGCAAACTACGTTAGACAAGGTATGAGGCGTCAACCTTAAATACGTGCATTAGACTGTCCGGCATGGCTATCTGAATACGAAGTACTTTATAGTGCGCGAGCTGCAGACTTTAACTTTGTCCGTCCTCCCCATCGTCTTTTATATTGTGTTTAAACCAAATATATGGTTCCTTACCACAAAACATGTCTGAACATTGTGATACCTCCCACTTTTTGAATTATGTTTAACTCTGCTGTCTCCCTAATTAGCTCAGAGAGAGGCAGAGTCGTTACCACCCGAATTCATACGAAACAGGGGGTTTCACCCACTTCAATTCCCTGTTGGGTCATTAAAACTGAAATGTATGGAATGTTTATCATTACACTGGTGTGCTACACTGACAAGTTACAGACTAAAACCTACGTGTCACTTACGTGGCTAATTTCTCCATGAGGAGAGAGAGTTCGACTAAACGTCCAATGGCCGGAGATACTACGAACGTCTTGTAATTTTTGTGCTCATTAGTTTGTTCATTTGCCGTGTCGTTAATGAGTTACCTCTTGGTAAATTTTGCCACGTGGGTGGGCGTGATCTGATATGCAGATGTTGAGTTCCCGTTCCTACCTAGCTGATGATCCATGCACACGTCGTCGGGTGCACAGCTGACGTAGGGTGCGCGGGGGCACTGTTGACAGTGATGGTGGCGCTGTAGGGACAAACAGGCTAGGGTGGTTGGCGTCACCTGGTTCTCGGACTGGATCTCTGCCTTCTCTGCTCGACATGCCTGTACTTTCCTCACCTGCTTCTACCACCACTTCTACCTCGACATTTCCGACCTCTTCGTCTGTGACTGTGGTCGCACAAATTCACCACTGCCAAGATTCCCAGCCAGTACAGCCTTCTTCTACCGTTGCCTTTGCTATTTCTGCCATCGCCACTTCCACTGCCGTCTCTTCTGCCACCGCCACTTCTGCCACCGCCACTTCTGCCACCGCTACCTCTACTGCCGCCTCTTCTGCCACGTTCACCTGCACCCCCACCACCGTTTATCTGGACCCGACGACTCATCACCAACAAGACTCCGACGCCGACCATACTTCCATGATTGTGGACCAGGATGCCGCTGCCTCCGCTGTGGACGACTACGGTTTCACCGTCCCGAAGAAGACCTTGAAGAAGCGTCGACGAGACTCTTGTTCTTCCGACGGCACGTTGACGACTCACAACTGGTTTGCTTCACTGTCCGACTTTGACACAATTGACTTTGACAATGCAGTATCTTCCCGCCCACCCTCCCCAGCTTCCTCACGTCGCTCTCAGTCTTCCTCTCATCCTCTTGGCAAGAAACCCAAACACTCCACACTAACTGACGCCCGTTCCAATGCTGCACGTTCTGACCCTGCTGCTTCGACATCTCGACCTACTGACTTCTCGCCTCACCACGCCAAGACCTCTTCTGCTCCAGCCACCAACGATGCTGCTTCTCGCCGTCGCATGCCGCCCATCGCCTGCATTGTGGAAACAGAGGAACATCCCTTCCTGTCATCTCGTCGCCTTCAAACTGACTTGACTGGACCGCTGACTGTTTCTTCGGTGAAGGACCGTACTTCCTTCTATACTTCCAACGTCCATGACCATCAGTTCTTGTTTGACAAACTACACCGTCTGGGCTAC
Organism: Medauroidea extradentata; assembly: GCA_003012365.1. Lineage (NCBI taxonomy): Eukaryota > Metazoa > Arthropoda > Insecta > Phasmatodea > Phasmatidae > Medauroidea > Medauroidea extradentata. The sequence continues at coordinate 1,963 of PNEQ01016587.1, forward strand.
AAGCCGTACACTGCTCTATGTGATGACGAGAAATGCGACAGAATTGTCATCAAACGACTTCCCTTGACAACGACGCCTGACGAACTGCTTGCTGAACTCGAACAACTCCACCTTCCTGTCCACTCTGTCACCCGGATGCGCATCGCTCCTGACGCCACCACACAACCCTTCCTCATCTGCACTCACAAACTTGGTGACTCCACTCCCTATTTCTGCCTTCATTCCATTGGCGGCTGGGCTGTCCGCATCGAGAAGTTCTGTGGTTCTGGTCCCATTCCTCAATGCTACCGCTGCTAGGGTCTTGGCCACTCCAGCCTTCACTGCGCCCGTGACCTCCGCTGTTTCAATTGCGCCGGGCCCCATTGGAGCCGAGACTGTCATGGCCAGACTGGCAAACGAAAATGCTGCAATTGTGGTGGTGCCCACATTGTTACCTCACCTTCCTGCCCCAACATAGTGGCCAACCTTCGCCGTCATCCACCCCGCAAACCTACTGACTCGCCCCCTGTTCAACAGTCCTTTTCACCCACCTCTGCTGACTTTCCTCCTCTCCGACCTTCTGCCTGGTCCACCCCATCTGCTGTTGTTCCTCCCCCTGTCAACACCACCTCTTCCTCTGAGCCTCAAGCCTCTTCTTCTGCCTCACCCTCTTTCTCCTCTTTCACTTCATCCTTTCATGAAATCATTTCTCTCATCAAGACTTACCTTCCTGTTATTCGCCGCATTCTCCTTGCTGTCTCCTGTGCTCGTTCTCCCGTCAAAAGATAGAAGCTCTACCCAGGGCCTTTTCTCTTTTCTTGAGGAATCCCCTCCTCCCCTTAAAATCATTCTTTGGAACTCCTTTTCCCTTCTCCCCAAACTCCATGACCTCATGTCCCTTCTTCATGACCATTCTCCTAATATTGTTTTCCTCTCCGAGACTTGGCTCCCTCCCTCAATCCCTCTTCATGTCCCAGGTTATGCGGTCCAACGGGCCGACGTGACGGTCGGGGCGGTGGAAAGACCTCCTGGTCTGTTCCTCTTTCACGCATCACCGCCGCTTCGCTCCCTCCTCTCTCTTGCGACAGAGTCGGTCACCGTCCGTCTTAACGGTGGTCCTTATTCCTTAACCCTGTTTCCCTTTACCTACCTCCTCAATTTCCTTTTCCTGCTCCTGACATTGTCGCCCTTGGGCAGCTCGATGCTCATGTCGTGCTGGCTGGGGATTTCAACGCTGCCCACCCGTTTTGGGGCTGTCCTGCCGCGAACCGGCGGGGCAGTTCCCTCCGCCGGCTTCTTCGCACTTCCCATCTGTCTCTTTCGGCCCCTCCTACTCCTACCTTTTTCCCTTCCCAAATTAACTGTGTCCCGAGTGTCATTGACTTTACTCTGTCTTCTCGCCTTCCCCTCATCACTGACCTTCGTACAGTTTCCGCTGGTTCCTCTGACCATGTGCCCGTCCTCGGCCTTCTTCATTTCTACCCCTTCACCAATCCTCACCTTCCTCGTTACGACTTCCCCCGTGCCGACTGGTTTGGTTACCAAGGTGCCATTTCTGCCTCTCTTGATCTCACCCTCCCTTTTCATTCTCCTGCTGATATCGATGCCAACGCTGTCCTTCTCACCAATGCCTTCTCTGCTGCTGCTGCTTCCCACATTCCCCTCACTCGGCCCCGTGTTCTTCTTCCTCCTTTCCCTCCTGATCTCCGCCGGCTCTTGTCCCTGCGGAACCGGCTCTGTGGCCTCTGGCAGGACACTCACTCTCCGTGGTTTCGGAGGGGTTACCTCCTGCTGCGTGGGCGGTGCCGTCGGTTGGCGGCGGAGTGGAAGTCCGCTCAAGAGACAAGACGGCTTCAGTCCCTCTCAGCCACCTCTGGTTCCCTTTGGTCTTACCTCCGTCGCCTCCGATCCACACCCACTGTCATTCCTCCTCTAACCACTCCTACTTCTGTGGCGGAGACAACTTTGGAGCGATCTGAGGCTGTGTCTGCCTATCTCCATGGGACCTTTGCCTCTGCTCTTCCTGCCCCCTCTTCTCATCTGATTCTTCAGATTATGAGGGCGGCCTTCCCGCTTTGTCCAATCATGTCACCCTCCCTTTACTTCCCGACCGTACCCCTTTTGCCCTGGCCACCCCTTCTGAAATCCATTCCATTCTTTCCATGCTCCGCCTTTCTGGTGCCCCTGGTTCTGACTCCCTCCCTGCTCCCTTGCTGTGTGTCCTTCCTCGGAAAGCCGTAGTCTTCCTCACCAAATTGATCAATGCCATTTTTCTTCACGGCCACTTCCCTTCCTGCTGGAAGACCGCCATTGTTTTTCCTATCCCCAAACCTGGTAAACCCCCTTCCCTACCCTCCTCCTATCGTCCCATTTGTCTCCTCTGCATTCTCTCCAAGGTTGCAGAGAAGGTTATCCTTCGCCGTCTCCTTCCTGCTGTTGACTTCGCTCACCTTCTTCCGCACCACCAATTCGGTTTCCGTGCCTGTCACTCCACTTCCCATGCCACTGCCTGTGTGGAGCACTTGGTAGTCCACAGTTTTTCCCGGCGGCAACACACTGGCATGGTCCTCCTCGATCTGGCTCGCGCATATGACTCTGTTCCTCATGCCCATCTTATCTCCCACCTCTCCTCCACCGATCTGCCCCCCCCCACCTTGTCCGACTCCTCTGCTCGTTCCTGAAGGGTCGTACCTTTCAGGCTCTATCCCTGCTGATGTCCCACAGGGTTCTCTTCTTAGTCCTCTTCTCTTTGCACTCCACATCTCTGACCTGGTCACCCCTCCTGGTACCTATCTTGTTCAATATGCCGATGACACTTGCCTCCTCGCCTCTTCCGTCTCCGAGCGGATGCACGGGGACCGGCTCAGTCGCGGACTTCAGTCCCTCAACTCTCAATTCCTTTCCCATAGGATTGCCCTCAATCATGCCTAGTCTCAGTCCATTTTGTTTTCACGCATTCACACCACTGGGGATCATCCTCCTCGCATCTCCCGTGTCCCTATCCAATGGTCTCCTACTGTCCGCTACCTTGGTGTTACCCTCGACAACCGGTTTACCTTCATCCCTCACATCACTTCTATTGTCACCTCTGCCCGCGGCGTCCTTGCGCAACTCGCTCCCATTCTCCGTCCTCGCTCTGGTGCATCTCGTCCTACACGCCTCACTGTTTATCGCTCTAATGTTCTTTCTCATCTCATTTACGCCTATCCCACCTGGGTTCATTCCTCTCTGTACAACCTTCGCGCTCTCACCTGCACATATTTCCTAGGCCTCCGTCTGATCCTTGGCCTTCCATGTGCCACTCTCCGTACCGACTTACTTGTTCGCTCCTCTCTCCCTCACCTACATTCCACGCTCATCTCTATCACCACTAAATTCCTTCATCGCTGTTCCACCCATCCGCCAGCTGTGTGATCCGTCTCCCATCACCCCCCATCCTTGTTGGCCACTCTTCTTGACCGGTCACCTCCATCCTGCCGAAGACGACGTTAGACGTCGCCGCCGGGGAGCCCGGCGGATGATGATGGATCCCTCTACATCTGACGCCTTCGCCATTCAACGACAACTCAGCCCAGCCGTTCATCTCACCATCCTCCTCATCCCACTTTCTACTGTCTTTCCGCTCTGCTCGGCCAGCTTTCCCTTGCTGACCTGCTCACCTCCCATCTCATCCATCTCCTCTATCATTGACTCTCTCGCTTACAACAAGGACTCAGACTTAAGGACCCGTGCCGTCGGAGGGTTTGTACATTTTGTATATATTTGTAAATAAAGGCCATGTGCCCTCAATCTTTAGGAGTGGGTTGGGAGTCTTTCCCGACCCCAATTAAAAAAAAAGCTAAGTTTTGTGTGTTTCAGTGTTTATATGACAGTAATTCGCGCATGATAAACAAACTAAAGTTAAATTTACGCATTCGTTTCCGAAAACGTCAAATAAATATAACAAAGTGGATAACTTTGAAGAGGTAGTCTGGAAGGCATGTTCGCAGTGAAAAGGAATTTAAGTTAGATAAAATTAGTGTTGTGTTGGCCTATTATTAACAGGACGATTTAATAACAAATTTTCATGGTGTTTTTGCGTGGTGAAAGTTTTGGGTTATTTTAGCTATCTGAAACATGTGTTCTGGAAGTCGTTTCAGAGTCTGAAATTACCCCATTTTCCTTGATAATTGAACAACCTAATTGAGAGTATACGTGTAAGTAATTATGGAAATAAATCTTTGTCGTCTCTTACAAAAATTTGTTTAACTCCGCATGATTTTAATAAAACTCCCTTGTGAAAATAAATACACATTAAAGATTTTGAAAATTGCCATTAAATTTTAAATCTCGCTTATTTCGTTGTGGAAAATGCATTAAATTAATTCTAGTTGCCTTTCAGGTGACAGTGTTTACAGAATTATATGAGTACCAAAACGACAGTGAACAGTACTCCAAAAACTATGATGTTGAGCTAAAACGTGTTTCGAAGTGTGAAAACGAAGACTGTAAAGAGATAGTAAAAAAGATAGGTGAAACGTAGGCTTCACTATCCAGGATGCCGATCTGGATGGTTGCCATAGGTTAAGGCAGCCAAAAGACTCAAAGTTTCCTCCAGCAATAGTGGCTAGATTTGTCAGACGTGAGAAAAAATATATGTTAATGGCTAAACGTAAAACCAAAGGTCCTATCCACAGTTCAGAAGTTGGCATCAAAGGGCCTGTAGTTCAGATATGGGAGATGCAAAGCAAAGTGGCTGACATCTGGTGGTGAACTTCTGAACCTTCGGAATGGTGATACCGACTGCAGACGCTATATTGTACACGTGCGTAGCGAAGTTATTTAATGTCTGTAAATAAATACTAGGTGGCAAAAATACTGTTTCTCGTTGTAAAAATAAAATAGATTTATTAAAAATATGTTTCTGTATGTATATAAAGAGCACTGTCGATAGGTAACAGTGTAAAAATATAGTTACGAGTGTTGTCATTTTCACACATCGCAACTTCTGCCAATCTAATTGTATTCATATTATAAACAGTATTCTCCAAACTAATTCTGTATTACCTATTTGTATTTTCTTTTCCAATTTCTGTATGTGTTGTAGTAAACACGTTTCTTTCATTATAACTAACTGGTTTATTTAGAACTAACGAAGTTAGGCCTAACCTCGTCCATTTACTGAATACTAAATTGTTGAAATGATATAGTCGTAGACGTGTCTATTCATTTTGTAAGCGTTAAAATACAAACTTAGCACGCGTGTCTTATTAAAAATAATATTCCGTGTTACGTTTATTTTTTAAAAGTAGATTACAAAAATTTTCCGAAACTACGTTTGCGGAACGTTCCGTAAATATCTAGTAACGTTAAAATTACAAGCTCATACTATCCCTTTTTTATGTAAAGAATTAAGTCTACTTGCAATAACGATAATATTAATATATATGTTGTAACAACAGCATGAACTAACCTTCAAGCATTGTGTAACATATAAGCATTCTAAACGGACAGTTTTCGTGCGCACAAATTTTAATCAATTTTGTAGTTTTCCGAAAAGATTATATTAAATTTTTTTCTTATAAATTGTATTTTCCGCATAACAAGATCGTTTACTGCTACACTCTCGCCATGCGGATTTATTCCGCGTCGCTTATAATGCACACTTCAATGAATAATATGGGATATATTAAACTATTTATTACGTATTGTGTATTAAATAGTTCGTCGTGTTCAACATTGGTTTTATTTACATTATTTTAAGCCTGCATTTGTCCACACGAGCCCTTAAAAATGAAAATAAACTCGCGTTTCCATTGCCACGCATACGAAAAATACGTTTCTATCAGCATTCCGGCCGTCTGCAAGGCGCGACAGTGCTGCTCCTAGTGTTGCTTTGCATCTCCCATATTTAAATGATCATCTTACTGGGTACAACAAGCAACTACTTTAGCGTGCCGTAGAGGAGAGGAAGAAAGGAAACATTATAGCAGCTTGGACTTTCAGGGGCAAAATCTACGTTAAGAAGCAGGAAGATGGAAAACCTGTGCAAGATAAGGATCTTTGGTCGTTAGAAGACTTCTGCAAGGCTAACGACAATGGACGAGAGTAATGCTGAGACCACTTGGATATATGACAGGTTAGGTCATGTTCACAATATAGGGACTGATAGTTTAAGTGAATGTCGACTAGCTTTCAATAATCATTGTGATAAACTTGGTCTTTATTGCCTTGGTAGTACCTCCCATAAAAATAAAATTAGCTTTCTGCACACCAATATTATAAGTCTGAATAATAAATTGGATACCTTAAAACTTCTTATTATGCAATTAGGAAACAAACCAGCTGTTATTGTAGTTTTTGAGACGTTGCTTAAAGAGGAGACAGCTTATTTCAATATTCCAGGCTACTCAGCTTATTTCTCTTGTAGAGAAACAGGTATGGGTGGTGGTGTTGCATTGTATGTAGATAATGCATTTAACCACAACCTTATATCTTCATAACAAAGGGCATTACTCAGTATGGATTGAAGTATTTGATTTAGGAAATCATAGAAAGGTCAGGTTTGGAGGCTACTACAAACCACCTCAAGTTAACATATCGCAATTCCTTGTTATATTTGACTTAGATCTTTCCCAATGAAAATCTGTCGATAGTTATGTTGCTGGAGATTACAATATCAACACTAATGATACTAACACTAGCTCACTACTCTATACCTTAACCTGCAGTACAAATTGTTTCAATATATTGAACACCCTTCCCACCAGAGTAGCCGATACTCTACTCTATCCATTCCAAGATTGCAGCTTGTGTCACTCCGCCTGTTCGCGCGCTTGAACAGCATTGGCTGTGCAACAAACCGTCGCACCACCTCCGCGTGTCTCGCGAGCTGTCGACTGGCAACATGTGGAGAAACGGAATCGCGCCTCGCTGTGAAGGAAATGGAGTCACGACGGACATTGGCGTCGTCGCGTAAGTCGTAGTTAATCCATTCCATGCACATATAGTATTTCATGCGCACAGAGTGATATTATATTACAGAAGATTTAAATAACGCAACTCAACTATAAAATTACCTATCCCGAACTAAAACACAGAAATTTAGCGTATGGCCTATTTCCTGTCGCAACGACACTGTTAACTAACCAGCCAACCAATGGCCGAGAGCTCACCTGTGACAATGTTTATTTCTGCTGCAACCTTGGAATGGATACAGTATACAGAAACTGTTTTAGACCATTTTCTTTCAAATTTGGTGAAAGATGAGTTCACAATATATACATGTAATACATCTATTAGTGATCATCATGCAGTGCTTGCAGAATTACTTCACCCAGCTCCTCACAAACCCCAAGGTGATTTTACTAAAACTGACTATAATTTATTACATCATTTGCTGAAAAATAGCCTTAATAAAGTTAAGCTTAGAAATAAGTCCTTAGATGCCAACATTAACATAGGACATATTATGTCTGCTATAACAGACTCAATAAACAAAGCTTCTGTAACAGTAAAGACAAAACCCAGAAACAAAACGAAATACAACCTAGTTCCATGGGCTACCAATCAATTCCTTCATCTGGTTAAAGACAGGGACCTTGTTTACAAAAAATTTAGGAGAAAAAAGTCTAATATGATCATTAAGGAGCAACTTAACCTTCTGAACAACCAGATCACTAGGTTAAAAATTAACCTTCGTACTGATTACTGCCATAAAATATTCTCTGAGAGTCATGGGAATGGAAAGCTCATATGGAGCAATATCAATAGCATTCTAGGTAGGTATGTGAATAAAAGCAATAGCTTTGAAATGATCTGTAACACAGAGGGTAACTTAATTTCAGATAAGCAAATAATTGCCAGTGAATTTTGCCAGGGACAACATTTCAGTAAAAGTAATAAAAATGTGCAGAATTGAACTTGCACCTATGCTTGCAGACACTATCAATTTAGCGTTTTAGGAGGGTATTTATCCAGAAAGTCTGAAGACAGCAAAGGTCATTCCCCTGCATAAATCTGGAGACAGTCGATTAATCAACAACTGTTCTAAGTATTTTAAATAAAATTTTTGAAACTACTATTAAATCCAGACTGTTAAATTTTTTGGAGCAGAATAATTTATTAACTGGTTCCCAATACAGTTTCCGCAATAATCGAAGCACAGTTTCTGCTGCTATAAACCTAGTAGATAAAATCAGGGTATCTATTGATAAAAACAAAATAGCTGGAGCTATATTCATAGATTTATGCAAAGCATTTGATTTGGTGGACCACTACATTCTGTTACAGAAACTGGAAAACTATGGGATTAGGGGAGTAACATTGAAACTGTTTGAAAATTACCTTACAAATAGATATCAATATGTGCAAATAAATAATTGTAGCAGTGCTATGCATAAAGTTAATCTTGGTGTCCTTCAAGGCAGTGTCCTAGGTCCTCTATTATTTCTTATCTACATTAATGACATAGGATGCTTACAATTGAATGGTACTCCTACCTTGTTTGCGGATGATACAGTTATTTCTTATTGCCCCAACACACCTCAACAGTTAACAGTATCGATGCAGCAAGATCTTAATTTGCTAAGCGAGTATCTAAAATTAAACCGCCTTATTCTAAATACTGAAAAAACTAACTTTATCATTTTTAGGACTCCCCTGAACTCCTTGGATTATAATCCGCAGCTTTTTGTTGATAATAAGGCAATATGTAGGGTACCATTGACGCGGGTCGTCCCTGACCTCCCCTGATCTGAGCCCGTCGTGCGCATCAAGCCTGGCGGCTTGCGCATATTGGAACACACCCGCCCACGTGCGCGACGAGATAGCGGCGCCTAGACGCCGCCCCCGCGACGTCGAGTGGACGCAATATGTGCCTCGGACCCAGAAAACGACCATCCATTGGTAGGAAAGTGCCCCC
>PNEQ01016588.1:0-10843 GCA_003012365.1 Medauroidea extradentata
TTTCTCATTTGACTGTACCAATCACAATAAGGTTACTGTAACACCACACGTCTGTGATTTGCGTGTAAAACCCCACGACACACGAATGTCAAAACATCCAATCTCTGACCGTGAAGCAAGTCTGCAGACGTGCACACAAGTCACTGACACAAAGTGAGGCAAATTTCTTTTCGCGAAAAGTTCATGTCTCTAGTTATTAGGCTACGCTGATACTATTGTGGTTCGCCATTGTCTTCCGTAGGAATGAGGGTAATCCTGAACACGGCCGGGAATCTAACCTGGGACCCTTGGTACACTTACCAGGAGGTATAACCACTATACGGTCGGACAACATAAAAATAAAAACCTTATGTCCAGCCTGGTTTTGTGGAACAGCGTAATGCTTGAATGGCGCGTAGACATCATTTTACTCGAAATCAATAATTCTAATTGAAAATACTGTTTAAATAAATATTTTAATTAGCAAGTTTCAAGCAGAAAATAACGAGTTGTAAACTGCCGAAAACTCAATATGTTAGTTTAACAAATGTGGTCACGTGACTTTTTAGTGTACGAAAGCTTCTATTTAACCACGACACTAGTTAAAGTTCATATAGCTAGTTATTCTCACAGACCACGTAACTTGGTATTCGCGCGACTCAAGTGAAACTGTGGTAACGTTAGCAACCTAATTGCTGCTATTCCCCGTCGTACAATGACACGGAAGTGTAAGACCACGGATACGGATGATAAACGTGAGAACGTTACGTATTTACGTATGTCTGCTTTTTTAAACAATCTACGAAAACGTAACAAATCTCAGCCAAGCTACACTCGAGTAACGGTGTCACAGAAAACGCCAAATAAACGTTAACTGCGCATGCGAAATGTGGCTTAAAACTATTTATTTTACATTAGTATTTGATCTACGTATTTTAAGTTATACAGGTAGGTGATTAGGCCATCATTAAAAAATTAATTACTCACGCACAGAGCTACATAATACTCAGTTTACATTGGCTAAGCGGATCCACGGACATTATAGAGTTAGAAGTTAGCCTGGCAGCTTTATTGCTCCGCGAAACGTCAACGTAGGGAAGCGATTAATATGGAAAATATGTCAAAAATACCACACATCAGTGGCGAAGCGTGGACGTTTTCCAAGGCAAGCAGTATGATATCCGACTATACACTTAGAGCAGGTGGCAGTTGTATTGCTGAGACCTAGGTGTATTACTGAAGAACTTATACTTCGCCTCTTACATGCTACTGGCTGAGGAGTGTACCTGCCTGTACCAGTCAAATGGTTACACAAGCAACTGAGAGTTCTGTACAGTCACTGCTAATCAACGCTTGCCCTAGAACAACTGCCACAAATATTAACTATTACAACCCTTGCAATTCTGTTTTAAAATCGATTAAACGATTAAACATCAAGCCTACATGTAACTGCATTGGCAAGAACAATGCTTTCCAACTTGTATCCTACGGTATTTTTCTTCCTTTAATATAGTGTTTTTATATTTACTGTACCGGGAACAAATTTTTGTATTGTGCCTCTTTTTTACACTGTACGGATTCAAAATAATGCTGGACTAGATGGATTTGCATAAACAGAGCTACTGATTTTTGTTGAAAAAATTTTTGCAACAACTTATTTCAGTGCCTGATGTATGCAACTTTGCTTCATGGTCTGTGATGGGATGTTCTTAACTTCCTGCCTCTTGGTGTTCTACGAACTAATTATCGGCGTTTGTTATCGCAGCAACCTTATTCTCATTGGTACAGTCCTTTGAGCGACATCACTGCACATAGACACGCTGCCAATAACCATGAAGCAGGCCTGCGAAAGTGCGTGTAAGGAACTAAAACAAGTTCGTGCTAAATTTTCACCTAAATAATTAGTGACTATGCATAAGTTTTCATTATCAATGGTAATTGAAAACGACACATTTTGGTAGTGTGGTATACATAAACCATGAACTGGCAATCCTAGAATACACGTCTTGTCAACTTTATGAACTTAGCCAAATGGAAACATACATTCCTTTATCATGACGTCATTCGCCAAAATCAAATTTACTGAAAATTCGGTGTCAAATGTAATACCCTAGGAACGCATTACTCTGGCAAAGTGCCACGGGCGATCGACTCCCACCAAGACGATCCGGGTTCGATTCCTGGAAGGGCCGCTCCAAATGTCCGCACACGGGAAGCGTAGCAGACGCTTACTGGAGAATTTTTCTCAGTGTACTCCCGCTCACCATCGCTTGGATTCCAATAACTGATCAGTACTTGAGTCATATTGTCTTCACTAGCGGTCAAGTTGGCCACCTGCTCAAGTTGCCGAACCAAGATGGCAGTCTGCCTAGGTTGCCTGGTCAAGATGGTCACCTGTCTAGACTTCCAAGTAATGTGCCAAGCTACAGAAATCGAACTTTATTTGAAACTGCTTAACGTGTGTGAAATATGTCTGCTTAGGGGTAGCTTTCAAAGACCAATACATGCGTTTGTGCCTATCTCACGTCTTCCGCTGATTTTCTCGCTGTTGAAAAAAGCGAAAATTGGTGCCTTTTACTATTATATTTAGACGTGAACATGTTGGAGAAGAATCTTTAAAGATGTACAGGAATGTACAAAGTATTTTATGTTAATATAGTACCATTAAATTATGGCGGTCTCACTTAATATCTCATACAGCTATCGGAGAGAGAAAACTACATGTAGAGTTAGTAACTTGCACCTATAAGCTACGACGAGGCGCGATGCGCCAACATGGTTGCCCCTAGAACTTGCACACTTCTAGGCCCAACTGCTAGGACGCGGTCTGTTGCCTGAGCTCGAGGTGAACTGCCGCGTATTATTAGCCGTTTACAATCGTCAAAGGACATGAGCAGGGACCCCTGATTTTCGCTAAAAGAATTTCCACTACTTTGTTTTAATGCCGCGCATGACTGCAACACTGCTTCGAGGTTACTGGCAGCCGAAATGTTATCTAGCTGAAATCGTGAAATTGCATGGCAATTCATATCACCTGCCATCCTTGCCGCCGTCAAGAAGGTTGATCCTCGTTCCCCTAGCCACTGTAAAACCAGAAACTGCACTTGCATGTCGTGTCCAAGTGAACCAGAATGAAATTGCACGAGCCAAACACACCCCAGAAGCCAACTAGATCAGCCGAATCGAGTTGTCCCTGCACACGCAAACGGCAAGGATGAAGGGGGACAAGCGGAGTTGGGGATAGACAAAAAAAACAGATAATAGTTGCTCTCTGTCGCCGCCAGGAGCGCCCTCACGATAAACTAGATATTGGCGCCCTCTTCAGTGTCGCCATATTGGTTTTGAAAGAAAGTTTAAAGGCACCACATTGTGCATATATAAGACATTGAAACAAACTGGTACAAAAATTTTTTTGCGAAAGTCAGGGATCTCTAAACGTGAATATCGCGAACCTGGAACTTTCCGTTTCATAAATAACTTCAGAAAATTTAGACAGTTTTGAGGCCACTTACTATTTACATTACGCAATGGCAGTCACAATGCGAGACAAAATTTATCATGTATATGAAATAATAGGTGTATAAAGCTTATTTAAATATGAGAAGCATCGATTGTACTTGCGTCGAAAACTCGCAACATACGAACAGAGCTCGCTCGACACTTAAAATGGACAGTTTATCACGAACTTGAGATATGCACTTGCGTGGCCTCCCGGTGGAGTAGTTACTTAATTCTTCGGTTCTTGCATAGCCGTTCGTTCAAAGTCCATTCCTAACTGAAACTTTTCAACGCTTGGTACTGTGAGCAGCTGACGCACTCTCAGACTTTCTACAATTTATTTTCTTCTGTTCAGGGTTCAATGGCTTGTCTGCGTGCCATACCAACTGAAAGCTGTAAAAGGTGGAAAACAAATAGTTGTTTTATGGAACTGTGGTAAGTAGGTGGTTATTACGTAGACATGATATGTTCGTAAACCCATGACAAGAAATACAGTGGTAACACGCTAAGGCCTTGCATAATTTATGGTTGATGTTGTTGTTGGTGTAGTGGTTGTGTTCGGGACAGTTGAAGGGCAGGTTACCAAATGTGTGATACCACAACTGCTTGTTCGCAGTTGGAGTTGGTGGTGTAGTGGTTAGTGTTAGTCAAGAAAGCATTTCAACTCTTCCTGTTGTTTGGTGGTGAAGCTGTAGTAAAATTCAATATATTGAAATTTTGTAAGTACAACCAGCCAATTATATTGCAGCATAAGTTACTGGTAGGTTACGTTTAGTGCTAACATAATACCATCATTAAGCCTCACTTTACTTCTAATTTCCTCAAACACATAGCATGACACTGAAATTCGATTCCGGAATGTATTATCAACTTCAATTATTTCAACCACGTATAACTATGTGATGTACAATATGTGCCAACTTACACTTCGCACACTGACTATTAATCACCCCAACAGCAACTGCCAACTGGGCCAGATGCCTAAGGCTTCCGATATGCCTGTTAAAGGATGAGAGGCGGGAAGGGGAGCATCCTGCAAAAATTTATTATTTTGATAATTTTTTTTGTACTCGATATAATTGGCTTTATGGGCACATACTGTGGCTAATTTTCACAGTAATAAGACTTTTCTGATTCATAGTTTTTGTAAAATAGATTGTCAAAGCAATAAATTGCAGAAAACGGCTTTATACAAGAAAGGAAAGCCAAATGAGTCACAGAAATGAAGTAATTCACAATGAAGAACAGAGTCACGCACTACGTCTAAACATATGTACATAATCCACATTGAAAGATACCAGTACGTTACAAGTTGACAGCAAACAAAGAAATAACTACTGTATACAAAAAGGTTTTACAATCTAAATAATAAGATCGCAGTCCTCTATACAAGTTCTCTGTACATGAAATGTCTCTCTGATCACTCACAAATGGTGGATCCAATGTCCGAACTAGGAACATGTCGATGATCCTCTTGTGGTTCAGGAACTCCCTCGTCACATTACCCCTTACCGCAAACAATCCTGTTGAAGACTCTCTAATACTTCCCGCAATCAGTCACTATCGCCACAACTCGCACCAGACACATGCCGGCAAAACTCTCTTGTTTATGCCACAGCTCTCTTTTGTACCTTTCATCTAAAGTCTAGAAGTCTCGCGGCAAGTCTTTATCTCAAAGCTCCTATAAGGATATTGCATCAGGGTCCAGTACCATCCCACAGAAGAGAGTACACACAAGAAAACTCTAGGCCATGATATCTGCTGTATACGAGTCTTTACGAAACATAATATAAGAGTGCTGGTGACCACCGCCGCGCGTCGCAAAGAGGCAACATGAGCAGGATAGTGCACGTCAAGATCCCTTTAATTCTACCGCCGCCATATTAGCTTACGCTGTTTTTTTGTTAATTTCATTTAAACAAATCTAAGCTAACCTATGCTTTCACAGGGGCTGGAGAAAATAGGGGTGCAGGTCTACACAGTATAGTGTGCAGTGTGCCTCCACAGCTTCATCATGTAAGCTCCTACATAAAGATATGGTAAGATTTAATCTACTACAGGTTGGAAACATCAAAGTTAAAAGTTTGGCACAGGGGAAATTTCTGCCATTTGAGCGCTGGTATCTGTAAGGGTTGTAAAGTGACCAATAACAGAACTTTTGTGAGTTTTAAGTTATACGAAGTTAATAATTTAAAAGCTGAAAATGATTTGTTATTCGTCAAAAATTGAAGTAAATGACTTCTATTTTGCCAAGTCTGGTTAAAATTATTTTATTAGGTACTAGTGCCAGAATTTCTCCCTGTGTCAAACTGTCCATAAGAAACCACACGTAATGTCTAACCTGCAGTAGAATTAACCTTACTGTGGTGAAACGTGGTCGCATTTAAAACGAAGCCGCGCTAGATCCTGCTACACACGTACTGTGGTGTCAAGAAGGAGCAGTGAGCAGCTTCAACAGATTACAGGCGAGTACAATGATGTTATATTGTTCACTGACCTGGAGGTTTAACTTCCACGTAAACTCTAGCAGACATCAGATGCCCATTGGCTTGTCGTTGGCACAGTAGTTCACTATGCAGTTCCTTACACATTTATAATTGGGCTAGAACCCTCCAGGAAGAGTATGTTAACGTGTGGGCCAATAACACAAGTTATGTATATATAGACACACACACACATTAGGTAACCTAATTCGTGGACTATGCAAAATTAAGGAATTTTTTAGTCGTAATGTTTGATCAAATGTGTAAAAAAATATTGTGATAGGAAACTGCAGGAAGTTTGACAATTATTAGGGCCCAGTAGTTTTCGCGAACAGATGTTTGCAGCACTTTGTTTCAGTGCCTTACGCGCTCACCTGAATCTCTGCTTTGTGGTCAGTGATTGGATGCCGTAACACCCAGCGTGTGGAGGTTAAACCCGCAAATCACAGACGTGATGTGTTGCGGTTATCCGTGTAGTGATTGGCACAGTCAAAAGAATAACAACTCTGCACAAAAACACTCTGCCAATAACCATGAAGTTGAGCTGCAGGTGTACACGTAAGACACTGAAACAAAGTGGGACAAAAGTATTTTCGCGAAAACTGCCGGATCCTAGTAATTATAGGTACAAACGAAAGGTGTGTGTGGAGGACGATGAAACAATCAAATAATGTCAATAAACATAGTTCCGGAAACCAATGGTTTTCCCAATATGACACATTACATGTTACGACGGGAATTCTATAATACCAGTGTTCACGAGGATCAGAACGTCAAAATGCTGCACTTGTGGACGAAGACATTGCAACAAGTGTTCGAAATGTGCGTCGTTCATCTGAAGGCAGGCTTCAGCACATCTTCGCATCGATGTCCATACACGTTCAAAAATTCCAGGTGTGTTCCGAATGCAGTGCCAACCATCCACAATGCGTTCCTGTAGTTCGTGGACGCTATCAACAGGGCTGGCGTAGGAACTGGTGCCTGACATAGACGGTGGTAACAGTGTTGCAACATTGCCATGTTTCTATGTATTCATACTTCGTAACAGGAAAACCATTGGTTTCCGGATCTATGTTTTTTAGCATTGTTTGCTTGTTTCATCGTCCTCAACGCTCCCCTTTCGTTTATACCTATAATTATGTACATACATATACGTACTAACATATATAAATTTTTTTGCTATAACTATAATACGTTAATTGTTTGAAATTATCGTATAAATGCAGTACTATTACGCACTAGACAAACTGCTGTTCAAACAGTAAGGTTGAGATAGTCTAGTGGTTAGCCGATATATTATCATTAGTTGACAGCTGTATACTGTTCTCTTTGACGTAGAGTTGTGGTGAGTAGACCATAGCATGAAGCACGAAGAACGTTTATTTTTCTAAGGAATGTGTTGAGTTATAATTTTCAGGCAGTAAGTGACTGAAATCGTTATTGCTGCCTGCACGGTTTTGCCCCGAGCGTGAGCAGAATACTGATATTACCAGGCTGCCTTCTCGACCACTTGTCGAGTCTGGACGTCAAAATGTCAGCCTCAGTGACAAAAAAGAGACCAACTGCTCGCGTGTGACACATGGCGCGAGGAAAAACAAGGCTGACGACACAGAACGATAGTCCCAGCAGCAGAACATTAGCCCGCGTGTCGCTGCGGATATGTGTGAGTTGACGGCTCATGTGTCGATATATGTCAGCCTTGCGGTTGCTTGTTTGTCCACGCAACAAGTAATATGTCGCACTTCTTCACCATAGATTTCACATTGTTAAACTCCCTACCTCACCCTCTACTAAGCTTGCAGCCATTTATATTAGTTGTAGAGTAGAATATCAGCTGAAGGATGTACGCTACAAAACTATATTTCGACATTCTAGTTAGAAACCGTGAATATTCACAGACAGATTTCCAATGGTATTCCACGGATTCAAATTGTTGAAACTGCTCCATCGTGAATACGTGAAAAATTACACACTGTACCAACGAAATAAAAAGTAAAAACCCTGATTAAAATAACAGATTTGCACTAATTGAATATATGACGACTTTTTTTAAGCTAGATGTACGAACATTTCGTAATTATTAAAGGCAATTCGACCTTTTCTAATGTATAATAGTTTAATTAAGAAAGCATCTGACAAATTTAAGTACTCAGTAATATCAACAAGAATCGAACCCAATGCATCCAGCACGGCACGCTAATACTCTAACCACTGGTCCTGCGTGAACACTTGACTATTGGAGTTGCCGTGAAAGAAACGTTTATTGATTTTTACTAGTGTAGTATGTTACTTTTGTGCATGATTTTCTTAATAGCACACTTATTTAAAGTAGACTGTGAATTTTTCAAAGCAGTTTAACTTCATGATGAACAACACAGTGTACTGAACATTACTAAATTTCAACTATTTCCAACAACAGAAGAACGAGAATGCTTACTACTAATTAGGTTTACTGTAATTATTACGATACATTTAAGTGTAACTTATCAGAACACATAATCTAATTTACTTTAAGAAAACGCGCAAAGATAAGTTAGTATCAAGTTTGCTTCGGAAATGGTGATTCACTGGTACATTAAGATCATGTAAAATTGTTGATATTACATTTTAGTTACTGATTTAAACTATAGTTTCCAAATAACTGATAACATAGGACACCGTATTTTTTTTTTGTAATTTTACAAGGGAAATCTTTGTAAACCCAGTATTTCGTTCATACTGTGTTCATATTTTCAAAATGATGGTCCACTGGGTCAAAAGTAAGAAAACCAATTTCGTATAATTCGACATTTAGCAAATTTACATTTTCCACTCTCCAATTAGGGAATCAGTGATAAATAAACGGATTCTCAATGGACCCATTGCATAACCGTCTTGCAGCAGTCTAGACTCCTTAGTCATATACACTCACTGACCGAAGTCGACTTATCCACCGGTTCTGTCAGCAAAAGTGAGCAGCACGTGATCTTACCATGTGTTATTTTCTTATTTATTACCGGATTGCAGTCACCAGAGTTGTGTCAAGCCATCAAAACTACTGTCGGCTTATCACTGAAGTGACAGAGAATTAAACATTCAACCTCACCTAGCAAAAATGCGCAAAACAATCGTGTTTATATATATAACTTGTTCGTACGAAGTTTATTCTATGATGGTATCCCTTCAGGAATACTACCGCATTTATAAATCTTTCCAAGTTCAATTATCAATACTTACTACCTAAATATAACACCAAAATTAAGATTTTCACAAAAAATTTATAAACGAATACAACTTAAAAAATATATTTTCCATGGCTAATATTCACAACGAATTCCGTGTATATTACTATTAGTTTTGAAGAGTTATCTTTAAAATTAACACATTCAGTCACAAAATAGTTTGTGATTTCATTTGTTCCAATGAACTGCGCCCACTACTTTTCTGAGCGAGCACATCAGTGCTGGCTTAGACTTCGGAATCAACAATAAAGAAACGGATTAGTGTTGCTGTTATTGTTCATGAAAGTAAATTAATAAACGTTAGAGTTTCAACAAGAAACGGACTCTTTCGGTTGGAAATAACGTTTATAACTAAACAGTGATTTGTTTTTTAAGTTCAGCTGAAACCACAAATTATCGTCCTTGGTAAATGGAATCTATGCTGAACACAGCGACTGAAAGTATCCCTCATTTAGAAGTAATTTAATGATTTATTGATTCACTTTTTGCGTTCCATGGCTGAAATCTTCGAAGAAAAAGTCTTTAAACGGATTTTTTATGGTCTGACTGTATCGCCTAGAATGTGAAAACGACCACCAAAGCTTGCGATAAACAGAATGGCCAGAAACAACTGCATAATTAGCAACCACGCGAATGGCGGGTTAAATTGGAGACGAAAATGTTATTGGCAAAATGCTGAACGATGAAACTTTACATGCACAATTTGGCAACATAGCACTGTAGTTAGTCCTCCTTAAGCTCCTCAGATATTTTACTAAACTGACGACTACTGTTTTCCCCTGCATATTATTGGTGAAGGTTAAATTCTTGTCAGACCAAATACAATTCTACGTTTACTTGACCTAACGTACAGTACATAAATAATACTTAGACGTTGAGCGCAAGAAGGGACTTTCTCCGCACAGTTTTGCCACATTCTTCGTATAAAATGTCGTAGTACAACATTCTATATTTTCGTCTCCAATTTAGCCCAGGATTCGCATAGTGTGCTTACTATACGGATGTCTCTGGACATCCTGTATACTATATAACTAATAACATAGTTCAGTAGTAATCTGTAGAAGTAAATGAATATCATTCTGAGAGTGGGGTGTGGACTCTAGGTAAAACACCATTAAATATGAAGAAAACGGTTCCGACTGGAAGCGAACCCTGATCACCATGATGGGAGGCGAGTTGTCTGACCATACGACCACCGTGGTACTCGTTGGTAAAACTATTCTTAAGACAATTTTTATGTTGAACAAATGTAGCAATTTTCTGCGAAGAAAATTAAATACATTTTCCCTAGGAAACTAAAAATCCCTTTTCAAACAAAGAAACGTAATATACCTTATTTTTTAAACGGACTAAAATGTGCAACATAATTTCTCCTATGAAAATACTGGTAAGATTTAAAATGAAAAACGTGAGCTGCATGCAATACTGATGCTTCAATAGTTCACGTAAGTGTAATGGGCAACATTTCAATGTTTTTAAATTATATGTTTTTAAATTAAGATATATGTGTAGCATAAAGACTGAACTGAAAAAGTGTGTTGTTGGTAAGCCTCTAGAGAGGGTCGAGGTGAAGCCAGCACTAGACAGGACAGGAAAAATATTAGCTCTGCGAGGGGCCAAGAAGAAAGTGTCGCCGAGGCTTGTCGCATCCCCAGGGAGTCT
>PNEQ01016589.1:0-10843 GCA_003012365.1 Medauroidea extradentata
ATGAAATTTAAACAATATAAAGTTCCTGAAAGTAAACTTCCATGTACTACTTTGTTTCTTAGAAATATTATAATTTTGTAGACTGGGCAAGGACTGACATTTCTCGTTATAGTATTGCGAGCCCAATAAGCTCATGTCTGGTGTATGTGTGAGAGAGGTGAAGTTACGTATACTACTCTCCGCACTTTATATGTTACACAAGTAGTTCGTGTTTAACTTCGGTAGAAAAGTGATAATTTCTTCATCGTTGAACTGTGGGATCGGTGGACAGAGTATACCTGGAGGTCACCAGTCGAGTGCATTTCCGTGTATCGCGGCCATTTCTCCAGTAAATCAACTCCATCAGTTATAAAATTAACCCGCTGGAGTAAATATTGAGTTGTTTCGCTACCATACCCGCAAAGTGGTTCAACTTCGTCGGAATATGCAACCGGAGCTGCGTGAGTTCATCGGCACTTGTTTTGCAATAAAAAATGTGTGTTTTTTCTCTTGCTAGTTGGGCATTTCAGCAAACTTTCAATATTTAACTTGAATCGTCGAAGATACGGACTAAACGCAAGTAGAAACAGTTAAATTAGAACGTAACAAATATCTTAAAGTTCCTGAAAACAATTACTTTTTTATGTAATGCGAACAATTAATTTTATGTGTCAATGCTTTTAATGAATAAATTCATTTTATTAAAACAATCATATCAAGTCGATTCAATTGTTGTAAGCTTTTGTTGAATGAAATAATGCTATTTGCCTTACTTCGTTTTATATGTGTTAATCCGTACGACACAATCATTATAGTTATTATATTGTATTTTATCTGCAACTACGCAGAGCTACGACTATACATAATCTTTCCCAAAACGTATATATTTTTTAGATTTGCTTGTACTGTTCAATGTAAAATACACCCATATATTTTCTTACTATTACATGTTCTGGATTAGTGTCACACAAATACCTGGGAAAATAAGTAGTAATACGCACTTATGAGGGTACATGCATACACACATTCATAATACCCACATATTTGCATATTTTTATTTTTTAAATTAAACTTATTACTAAATCAATTTTTTTAAGTCGATTAAATTCAATTGTTTAACACTGTTATAATTTACTGTTAGTAGTGAAACACACAAATACACGCAGCTGCAAATATTAAGTTTTTTTTTCTTCAAATTTTTAATTGTATTTTACTCGCTTTTGAAATTACAATTGTATTATTTATAAATTTTTCTTATACATAATATTACTTATTTTTACCTATTAGAAAAGGAAAATAAATCTAAATTTATTTATAGTCTAATTAAATTGTTTAGCTAATCATATGCTTACAAGATAGCTAATAAACCCTGAATTTTCAAGATTGGGGCAAATAAAAACTGTTGTAATTCCAACAATAACTATTGGAGACATAACTACAAGTTAACATTGTGTCTATTTAAACTTAGGACGTAACAACTTAAGTTAAAAAATTAACAGAAATTGCTGCAATGTTTCTCGGAAATATAAAGTGAAAGTATTAGTAATCCAAAAATCACATTTTTAATAAAAAAAAAGATAAAATTATCTACGTGTTAATAATAAATAGATTTTCACAGTAAGAGTTGTTCGAGTTTTTAAAACAAATGGTAGGAGTTAAAAACTAAACTGAAATAACTTATAGGAACTACGTTTTAAAATAAAAGGTTTGATTAATTAAAAAATGAAAAAAAAATGTTTACAGCATTACTAAGTTTCCAGATGTCTAATATTATTTTCCCATGGGGAATTACCATACCTAACGGCGGCCTGAAAGAACTATGACGTTATACCTAAGAAAGAGATCCATTTTACGTGTGATGTACGGGTGAAGTGAGTTTACAATTATGGGATCTGTACTTTAAGGTTAATTCTAAGTAAATTTGTGGCAAAGATTTGAAAATATTAAAATATTAGGCTTTGAAACAAAGGTGTTCATATTTCCGACTTCTGAATATGTGCCAATCATAACAGTGAAGTTATTTAACACACACACACACTCATAAACACATCACACATATATATATATATATATATATATATATATACATATATATATATATATATGCGTATTTAATATCTTCGAAAAAATGAGGCTGAAGAAAGTGTACTGTCTATAGGTCTCAAGTGATTTCTTAGTGTAGTTGGTACACGCCGCTCTTAAACGTCAAGCAGGATGACTAAGTAATTGCATGTCATATAATAATCAATGTTCACACGATGGAACAGAAATAATCCAGATATTGTGCAAATAGACTCCTCTCTACAACCAGAGCGACGTCTGTCTCTGTCACCAAATTATATTTAGTGGGAAAAGTGGGGTTGAAACCTTGAATTTAGTCAAAATGTAGTGATGTCAGTGTTTATATATTATATTTTTTGTATATTATTTACTCAATAGAACAAAGTGTTATGCAACACATTCAAATTAGCATAAAGTTGGTCATGTGTAGTTTCTCTTAAACCCAACTGTTTTTCAGGAATCTGCTCATAATCTTCGAAACCAACAAATATTGTCTGAGTATGCAGTCAAACTGCATCCATACTTAAGATAATCGGGAGTCGCAAGACAGAAGCAAACTGATTGATGGAAACTGAAAGTCATACTCGTGAACTGTGAACTATATTTCACAATATAATTAAGTATGAAAATAACGTATGGTATGCAGGGTTTGTTTGATAACACTTTAGGCTTCAGTGCCCACTAGTGCTGACGTGTTGCAAAATAAGTTTGTTGTAGGCAACACTGTAAACAGCTAAGCAGCAACGTGAACATCAGTTTGTGGCGTACCCATGGATATCTACGTGACTGCACATCTAACGTAACTATGATATGTACTGATTAATTTAGTACAGAACGTCCAGATGGTTGATGCCATGTAGGTATAACGTTAATGTTTGTACGTTCTGACAATTTAAGTTTAAATCAGAAAAACTATAAAAGGTCTCATGAATATAAATATTTCAATTTTCCTTCGTAACTACAATTCCATACAATACACTTGCCTAGTCTTCTTACCCCATATTTAAAGGGGTAATTTAATGAAACATTAAATTGTTTTTATAATTTTATGTTTGTACCTACGTGATGTAGTTCGTTTTGTAGACATACCTTGCAACTTTTTTTATATTACATTAAAAACTTTGTAGCTTTCATAGTTTCTATAATGGCATGCCAAAATCCAAATCCGTATTAAAATAAAACGGTTTTGTGATAGAAAGGAAAACCACCTGACTTAAATAAAATAACTTAGGTTAATTAACAGTGGTCACTGGCTATACTAAGGCATATCTAAATCAGCCTTAATTTTTTTGCATTCTTGAAAATTTAAAAAAATTTGGCAATTTTAATTTCAAATTCATTATTATGTTTTAAATATAACATGAATCCAATGCAGTTATTATTTGTACAGGTCTTTGTTTTGTATCCCCTGACTTTATTCTTCAGTGTGATATTTTAAATTTTGTTAGGACGTGTGTTTTCGTCCCGAGTATAAAGCCGTTTTCTGCAAATTTGGGATATCTACATTACTGCACATCTTATGTAGCAATGCTTTTATACGAAATCTATGGAAGGTAAAATATTTACATTACAGTTAAAAACTATCATAATATATTAGTACAAAACAACATTAAAATATAAATATAAAAAGTACTAAAACAATTAAAATTTTCGGTGAATCCCCCTTGAAGGGCGTATAACAAACACCCTTAGGAAGCACTTTAGACCATATGCTAGAAATATCTTTCAGCCGTAGTTTTTCGTAATGATTCAGCGGATGAAATTTGTGCTGTACATACAATTTTATTACTTTCCAAACACACACATGTACATACATACTGGAGGTATATATGGGCTGTTCACAATAAACTGAGCACTCAGCAGAACTTGTAATTAATTCAAATATGTTTCGTTGGGCCAACAGATGTTGAGTTTCAAATGTGTCGAAACGTTTACAATGATTTTTAGTTACAGGAATGTTTTCACTTTATCGTGAACGGCCTATAGAAAAGTAGTGGCTAAAAGAATAAATATATACGTAAATTAATTTTTATAGTAAATACTTTTTCTATACCGAGCATTTTTGAAGTTGGTAAATATAACATTATATCTTAAAGTGTTCAAACATTCGAACATTCTCAACATTGCAGTGATTAAAGTAATTAGTTTTAACATGATCTCCGTCAGTTATTCTATCCTTACAAATTTGGGAGGAGTTGGTGGATCAAATTTAAAATTATTTCATGCAAAAATATTTGATAATACTTAACTGTTAAGTATTTTACGAAATTGCGTAACTGTAACATTATACCCAATTAATGCAGAGCTTAAAGTATCAAGTGAATAATATAAATTTGGTTTCAAAACCGTAACATTTTAGGAAATATGACAAGAAATTTTTTAACGACAGTTATTTCTCGTTTACGAAATTGAGCACTCATGACAATATGGCCTAGTGCGTTCAAAACAAAAAAATGGCATGGCGAAGTTCATATTCTGATCTGTTTCAGTGTAGAGATTTCCGAAATTCGCCTTACAGTTTATCTTTACTCTTGTAGTGCTATTTTTCCAAATGTGATACGTGAACCAAAGTGGCGTTACAGAATTTCCGACTTGAATGATGAGCGCCTCAAACAATGATACAAAATTTACTATATTTACACGTAATGTGCTGTAATTCAAACTGGAGCACCTGAATAAAATAAACAATTCTAAATTCAACGACTGGTTGTCAAAGTATGAATTTTGATTTCAGTGGTCTCAGTTGTCAGCGACATAAAAACACTGTATTTACTAACGTTATAATGTCGTACAAACCGTGGAACCTATATCAACAAGCTAGTAAAGAGATTTTGGTCAGATCTTAACATATTAAGCTCTGGTGAGTTGAGATTGAAGAGGTGCCGGAATGAAGGGCGAGAGAAACGGGAGATCCCTGATAAAATCCGCTGACCAATGGCATCATTCGGCACAATTTTCATACGTAAAAATCAAGTCCGATTCCGCCAGAAATGGAGCTTAAATCTTCGTCATAGAGCACGAGCTGGGGCAGCCACTACGCCCAATCTGGCCCCTTACAACAAGACCTACTACAATGAAAGCTTGTCTGATTAAATGTCGAAACAGATAATTTAGTTTTAAAACATCTAATATTTCCTCGAGTACGATTTAGACCTTTATTCAAATGTCTTGTCGTCTTACAAAACGGTAAACCTACAAAAATAAACCAATTTTTTAAAAGTAAAAAAAAAAATATTTAATACATTTAACAGTAGCTCTCTAAATATGACATTCAACCTTATAAATGTAGAGCTATGATGCAAAATGGTTAGTGAGATGAATATATCGCGTTTTATCTTGGACACAAGTTAGAATTCAAACAGCTGCAAGTAAGTCACTTATCAAATTTGTTCTTGACTTATTTGACAAGTCCTGGATGTCGCTGAGCAAATGACAAAGAAGGAACTATATTCACGTCAACAGTGGAGCATCGCTGTGTCAGCGAGCTGCTGTATGCTGGAGCACACAGATGTTCTTGGAGGCTATTTACATGTCAGTGAACCCGCGAATTTTTTTGGTCTCTAAAAATAGTTAACTAAGATCAATAAAATCTGTATGAATTCAAAGCTTGTAAAATGAAGTGCCTGAATATCAAATTGCACACAGGAAACTCATATCATAAGCATATCGTTCCCTCGGAAATTAGAGTGAAACCTATATATTATTTATAAGTTCGTATGTTTTCTGTTATTAGTGTTTATATTTACTTTCATGTTATAGTAATGCATTTTCGGTGCAAGTCATGATGACATTAATGTTCCAGACTTTAAAAGCGTGTGATATTTTTAAGAACCATGAATTATAAATACAGTAGCGGACGAGCAAGAGACGTTTCATACTTCACAAAATTCGAAGTTAGCGTAGCACTGATTCATGGCTGACAAAGTTGAAATACAAACGAACAAATATGAACGTTAAAATATTTATGCAGTTAATGTATTCGTATCTTTCTACGGAAATGTATTTATCACAGCACGATTTGTACTATAACTAGAAGGACTTCCACTTCCAACATAATTTAAGCTTAATGAACTCCAGAACGAAATGATAATAATATCAATTTTAATTTGTACTTCCGCAGGTAGATAAAGGTATGTCTTATTAGCCAACGTATAGGGAGCATTTTTCATGAAGTAAACTGAAGCAAGTTTAATGGCCTCCGTGTAACCGACCCTCAGTATTTACATTCAAACGAATCCCAGCAATATAAATGCACATCAACACAAGCTCATCACCACTAATCAAGTTAACACAAAGTAACGACAAAACTCCCCACTCCAACGACTGAAAATGGTAGGACTGATCGTGTAAGGTTAGCGGGACCCTCAAAGTCGTATCTGTATTTGTCGGACCACATGCTACATACACTCTGAAATTCCTCGGCAAACACAGCATTAATTTATCCTCTCTACCACGCTAAAGGCTTACTCAGTTAAAAGCATGTCACTCACCTGTAGACGTAGACATCCATATTCACGTTTGACAACTACGAATATTCAACTATTACAGTTACTGCGAACGAAAAGCTTCCAAAATGTCTGCCGTTACCACTACGTACAGCTTGCATTTCATGGAGAACTCTACCGGTCACGTCTGTCGTAATCTCTGCATCAATTACTTTCCAGATATGTCGGGCTGGCATGGCCAACGGACAAAAAAAAAGGCTCTTTGGCTCTCAGACGGAATAAGACAATATGTTCAGGCAATGGCGCCTTCTACAACACCGAGAATCGTAGGTTACTGTTTCTTACTTATGGGCGCAATACCTACACATTCATATCTGCTAAATAAATAATCATTCTCACTTCGCCTCTAAAAATGGTGATGTTGTACACTTTAGCTTACTCAACTAAATATACCCAAATCAAAATAGGTTTTCCTCTTCAAATTGGGAAACGAAACAATACTCTTCTCGGTTAAAGCGATGTCCGAAGAAAACAACTTCGCTAAAAAAACTTAATATGCTTGTAATCCTGCAGAGGTCTCTATAGATTGTTTTTCATAGACGAATTAGAGCTTCTCGTTGTCAGAACATGAACTGACATCAGACAAAAATTTGTAACCATACCCAACTTTAACATGCATTGATCGCATGTCATCCAAACATTGTTCTAATTACCCAATATTTTATATGCTTTGAAGCAGGTCATTTGAATTGCAACAAGAAACTGAATTATTTTCTTTGCTAAGGATATTAGGCTATACAAAATGTATGAATAAATATTGCGAGAAAATTTATTTAAAAAATAATATTGATCAACAATCAGCGATATTGTTCCATAATTGCGTTGTAGTGCACAAAGCTGTCTTTCAGAAAGTTAAACATGGAATTTGTGATAGGTAGTAGTAAAAGTATAGTACTTACCGACGAACCAAGGGTTACGCCGGTTGTTCTCGACTGTGAGGTTGAGGAAATACTCCTGGAAGCCCCGCACTGGGTTCGCCCTCGGCTGAACTGACAGAGTACCCTCCACCTCTGCCTCGTTGCCGTCAGAGACCAGCGAGCGTCCGCTCCAGCCGTCAGAGCCAATCCAAGAGAAGATTCCGGTGGCATTGCAGCGCCTCACTGCTCTCATGACACCTGCCACTTCCTGGTCCGAGCCGAAGATGATAACACCTGGACGAAACAAATACATTAAAGTAGGTTCAGATTACAGATCCTACTAAACCTGTTACATGACACAGACGCACTGCTCTCATGACAACAGCCACTTCCTGGTCCAACCCGAAGATTAAAACACCTGGAAGACACAAATACATCACAATACATTCAGAGTACAGATCCTGCTGATTTTTAACTCTGGAGGAAGTGTAGATTACTTGTTGCATGAGACAGACTCAGTGCTCCCTTAACTGCCACTGCCTGGTCAGAGTCGAAGATGACAAAATCTGTGAAAACTAATAAAACATTGTACATTTACAGTTATTTTCTTATTGGTTTGTTTATCTCCAGGACGTTTAGATATATAATAAGTATTTATAAATGTGTAGCGGTGAAGTATGTGTGAAGTGGAATGTCGTATACAAATATCTAAGCTGCTAGGACATTCGTGAATAATTAATGAAGTTATCGTTGTAACATGTAACTTCGTTAGAGTCACAGCAGTTGCTCAAAATAGTTGTTTTAGAATAAACTCCACTCAGTATATAAAATATTTATTTAGTATTGTTCTATGGAAAAGGTTATATCTTTGCTGAATGAAGTGAAATGTACAGCGAATGTTTATATTTGATTTGTTTACAAGAAAAAAAGTTCGATTCTGGTAACGTACTGGATAAGACGTATCCAACTTTAACTCTGGAGAAAACGACGACCGGACCCATTCCTAGGCTATTGGTCATCTATCCGGGAGGATGGAGAAGTACTTCCTGACCTAGAGGACAGTCTGCAGGATTCCTGATGTACTGAGAGGTACATTTTCCATGACGGAAAGGATATTCGTCGGTCTAGGACCAGTCAACATCGCAGTCTCTACATTGTGCCTGTTTAAGGCCTGAGTTCGTCCTCGTTAGTCCGAGGGAGGGCTATACCCTCTGTTCGTGGTGGAAACCACGGTAACCAGGTTTCTTTCACCATCTGCCAAATGTTTCCTGAACTCAGGAGAGTTCAGGATTTTGAAACCAGCCTGCTTCAAAACGTGGTGAGCTTTTCAATCCCCTCGATACCCAGGAGCTTCGTAGATATTATAATTACTTCAGTCTTCAACGTAATTAGAGTTAGCAGTAGAAGTGCCACATTCTCACGGGAATCCCTAGAAGATAAGAACACTCAAGCCGGAGCATAGATACTAACTACATTGAAGAAATCTACATGATAATTGCTAGCTTGTTCTCATTAAGGTCGTTCTTTTTTAATGTTGCCAGGGAAGTATAAATTTACAAATCTTGATGTAATACAAATATGGTAATTTTTAGAGAACTGATAGATGATCTAGTAAGAGTCTATAGTATCCCCACTGATGTCAAACATGTATTATTCAGATCCACAGTTTAATTTTAAAATATTGTCCACTTTCATTTGTATATAGTTAAACTACATTAATGTTGTCTTCATTTATAGTCGGGATTGTTAAAGTTTATAAACAATTATGTATGATCATTGAAATATGTTTTTCTATAGCTCTTTTAATGGTATTGTTCTTTGCAAGTAGAAACTAAGAAAGGACATCTTTCTATTTTGATCTATGTATTTAATAATAAAATAGAAGAAAGAAAGTTAATTTTGATTTAAATAAAAAGGAAGTTGTAAGTATATATTTTCTTTATTACGTTAATTTAATCAAAGAACTCAAAAGGTTATGGGCCCAGACACACCACAACTGCGCATTATATAATTTTTTCTTTAAAATTATAATTTTTCGAAGATTTTTTTAACACTCAGGAAAATGGATCTTAAAGTAAACATAGGAAACCTTGAAGGAAAAAGCAACTGGGCAACTTGGAAATTCAAGGCACTCATCTTGTTAAGGAGTATTCCTGGAGGAGTTGAAGTTGTATCAGGTGAGTTGATAGAACCTACAAACTCAGGTGCTACATTATCAGCAGATGAAATAAAAACTTTTAATGATAAATTAGAACACTATAAAAATGCATATACAAAAGCGTTTTTAGTTTTAACTACCAACATGAATGAGGAAACACTTACTAAAGTAATGAGATTTACTTCAGCTAGAGATGTTTGGTTATAATTACACAGATTGTATGAAGGCATAACAGATGATAAAGTGTTTGACTTATGCATGCAGTTTTTCACGTATAAGTATGATCATAAAGATGATATAGCTAGCCATCTATCAAAATTGAAAAATATCTGGAATAATTTAAAGTTGGAGATGAGTAAAGGAAATGAGTCATCTTCTCTTCCTGATAACTTATTGATATGTAAAATCTTGGAAACTCTACCACAAGATTATTTTTCTTTCAAATCCAGTTGGCAGCTAATACCAAAGTCTGAACGTTCTATTGACAATTTAACAGGTCAATTATGTTCACATGAAAGAGCCTTAAATAAAGATTTTTGTCGTGGTTCTATTAACACAGATGAACAAAAAGCTTTAACTGTACTGGAACATAAAAATAGTCTGTATAAGACTGCAGGAAACATTATTTGTCATTATTGTACGAAGAAAGGTCACATAGTAAAAAATTGCATAAAATGGAGAAAAGATGGACGACCACCTAGAAGTAAACTTAATGAGAATAAAATATCATTATTTGCCACGAACAATGACATATTTTCTGCTGAATGTGACAGTATGAACTGGTATATTGATAATGGTGCAACAAACCATATTTGTAACAACAAGAATTTATTTAAAAGTTTTAAGTCATTTGATGGACTTTACAATATCACAACAGCAAATGGAGACAGTGTTCCTGCAATTGGATATGGCAATATTGACATCAATATGTATTGCAATAATAAACATAATATTGTCACTTTATCAAATGTGTGGTATGTTCCAAAGGTTAAAAAGAATTAGTTCTCTGTCTTATCTGCACAAGACAAAAATCCAAAACAGTAAATTTATTTCTACTCCAGAGAAATGTTACTTAAACATAAATAAAACCATTTTATTTGGCCAGAGACAACGAAATGGAGGATTGTATAAGTTAAGTATTTCACAAGAAATCAATACAGTCGCTGTCCCTAATACTACTTTACAGCTATATCATGAAAGACTTGCACATCAAAATAAAAGACATGTGAAGACTGTTATTGAAAGAGAATTAGGAATTGAAATTCCTCTAACAACTGAATTCT
>PNEQ01016590.1:0-10843 GCA_003012365.1 Medauroidea extradentata
CTGTCCGACTCGCGCTGAGAAGAAAGAAAGGTGGCTACAAGCAGAGGAGGGCCCAACCACCACCCTGCCTTGCTTTCTCTCTCCCGGGGGATGGGGGGGAAACAGTGTCGTCCCTTTTTATTCCGTTCCTTCCTTTTCTTGGAAAGATGGTTATCACGAGACATCAAAATTAACTTCTCATATTGCTTCCGCCCACCCACAAACTTTCCTGCCATGGCAAAAAAAAAAAAAAAAAAAAAAAAAAAATTAGCAGTGGCAGTTACAGCAGAAAAGAGGTGTGGAGGGGGTAGAGAAAAAGAAAAGGAAGTGTAGTAATGATGGAACCAGGCGGTGAGAAACATTCTCTCTCTCTGCTTCCCATGCTTGAGGACACACCTGCCAGTTTACAACTCAGCCTTCTCTCCCCACCCCCTTTTTTTTTCTCGTGGCGTTTTTTTTTTCTATTTTCCGTCTATAGTGCGCACCCCCCAAATTTTTATCAGTTGTTTTGGAATAAAAGTGCGCGTTATACATGAGTAAATATGGTACATTACCTGCGCAAGTCTACACAACTGCACTGGCTGAGCGAGCGAGTGAGTCAGTCAGTCTTTCTCTCTCTCTCTCTCTCTCTCTGTGCATGTATGTGTGTGTGTGTGTTACCAAGTCGTGCCAGATACACTGTTGTCAAGCACATGCACAATGCTCACCCCTACTTTTGGTTGGGTTGATTTTGGAATTACCTAGATACATGGGTGTTTGTGTTTGCAGTATGTATTTTCATATAATTGTGTTTTTACACTAGAGGTAAATATATTGCATAGACGTAACTGACTAGGAAAAACTATGCACCACACATGTTTTTAATATTGTTTGGTTTCAAGGGAATGTAATACACAGGCCTACATTTTAATGAATAATGTTATTTGTAAAATGAATGGTTTCTAAATAAAATCAATATTTCATTAAACATGTTTGTTTTATGCCAGTGACCATTAAACACTCAAATGAAACAAAAACAATGCACTGTTTTTATTTATTTGGTCTTTTTACATGGCCTTGAAAAGCACAAGGTCTCGGTTCAGGTACATGGGGGGGGGGGGGTAGGGGGAAGAGAGGAGTCTGCCAGGAACTGTTGAAGGAACAATCCCAGCATTCGCTCGGAGTGAATTCGGAAAACCCTGGAAAACCAAAATCAAGATGGTCAGAGCCGAGGATTGACCTAAGGTCCTCCCGAATGTGAGATGAGTGTTTTACCACTGCTCCATCAGGTGAGTGAAAATTGGTTACTTTCAATTTTACAATATTTTCAGGAACAAAGGCAGTTGTAAAATCGGGGTGTTTACTACAGTTAGTACATAATTAAGTTGTACGCATACATATATCACAAAAGTGATGGGAATTACTAGTGTCAAAGAACTATAAACAGTTTGGTTATATACTTAGCACGTGTAGATTATGAGTCATGTAAGAAGTGAGGCTCTATTAATCGTCAATTCTGCATTCTCACCACAACCCTATTAGCAAGTATGGCAACCGAGGACCCTTTGCCCTTATGGCTGAGTCTAAGCAAAGAGAATAAACACACAACTAGATCAGGAAATGGCACAGACCTTCATGTTGCCATACAAGGTTGAAGTTCCAATGACAGCGAGCTTGTATTTGTGTCCACCTGAGGCCATTTCCTCGAGGCTGGTGAAAGGTGGCTCCCAGCTTGTGCGGAATGCCATGAAAGTAACCAACTGGGCAGAGTAAGCCTGATATAGAATGCTCGCAGATAGAAGTGTGACTGTGAGGAGAA
This sequence comes from Medauroidea extradentata, assembly GCA_003012365.1. NCBI lineage: Eukaryota > Metazoa > Arthropoda > Insecta > Phasmatodea > Phasmatidae > Medauroidea > Medauroidea extradentata. The sequence goes on from PNEQ01016590.1 coordinate 1,778, forward strand.
CACGACCAGCAAACCAATGCTGTCGCCAGCTGTAACCTGTCACAAGCATAAACATAATTGTTTGATGCAGAATGTGTAAGACAAATGCAGAGAAACTTAAAGTCATCAACCCTCAAAGGCGCTGCCTACCCTGGAGTCTGGCATAAAAAAGATAGGGATTTACATTTAAACTATTTTTATATGCTCAGTCACCTTTTTCAATATTGCTTTCTGACAAAAACCATTTTATGCACTGAGCGAGGAGGATATTGGTAAAGGAATTGAAATGTGGAAAAAAAAATGCTTTTAAGTATTTTTTCACAATAGCACGACTTATTTGCTCACAGTTCTCAAGGTATTGGAAAACCAACCTAAAAGATTCTACTACAACGTGGTCCGCACAGAGAAGAGCAAAATAGTCAGTGGTGGCATACATGTAGTTTTGACAGATAATGAGCCACAATTAACATAATTTAACATGAAATTCCTCATCCTTGCTCCTTCCAAGCCTATGGAGTAGGCAGCGCCATTAAGGTACACAAAAATTCAAGCAAATAAACCTTCAGACAGAACAAATTCCAAACAGGTCTGCAAACAGTATTTACAATTAAAACAAATACCCACTTTATTAACAAATATTTTTTAACTGTATAACAGTGTGCACAACAAATGTTTACTCACCAGACAAATTACACTTCAAGTTTTGGAAGAAAATGCACATAGTAATAACCAGTCTGATGTCATTAAATACATCCACACAGACAGTCAAGTTCATACAGGCAACAACTGCCCTTGTGTTCATAGCCACTTCATAGTGGGATTGCCAATTAATCTCCTGTGCAGCTACTTAATTGTTTGTATCTACACAGAACTGATCCGCTCGTAGTTAACTACAAGCATGAGCTTGAATCAATAAGTGTTCAGTGTGTTACAGATGGGTAAGAAACATGCTTCCTTCTAAACACAAACCTTACTTTATCTTCTGCAGTATGCTTTTATTACGTACAGTGTTTGTGCCACACTACAAGTAAACTACAAATATTTAAGGTGGTGTATTTGACTGAAGCAACACACAGGTTGCAAAGATGCTACTGGGGTGATAGAGCCACTTCTGCCAATGGGTTATTTTGGATTTTATTTATTTTATTGCACTCCATTTAATCCCTACAGATTTGGGATATGAAGCACGTCAATAAATTGCATTTGTATATTTTACAAACTTCAATACCGGAAAACATTAATTACCAGTGATAGACAAAAAAAGTTCACCTAACACATGATGGCAAATACCATGGAGCACCCTGTATCCGTAATTCTGTTAGTCTTAACTTCCGTATGTAATCTGAGGTGCGGAAAAATACGCGGGAGCCCGGCCAAAGATTAAATTCTAATTGTCAGTGCCGACATTCTAGCTCAGTCTAGATGCCACATATAGAGGTAACACTTGACATTAATGGTTGACGAGGGTTGTGGGGTAGCAGTGTGTTAGTCTCCTTTAAAATATACTAGCGGTGCAGTGTGCAACTATCTACAAATAATGTCCACCAAACATAAATTTCCTGGTGGCGACGAGTCATGTGGCAGCAAAAGAAAAAATTCTGTTCATCAAAGAGAAGGTCGAGATACTACAAACCTAGATGCCGGCACATGTCTAACTTTGTCTTATTGCATTATCTAAGACACAAACAGAAAAATCAGAATTGTAAATTTTATTCTGACTGCAACGCAAAGAATGAAACGGAACACAGAAAAACAATACATTTAAAGGGCGCTGCCTACCTGCAAGCTTGGGGTTGAGAAGGGAATTAGTTTTTAGGGTGACCTTGAAGTGCACATAAAATGCTGCAGCTAAGCGCTGAACTAGCATGTAAGATTCCTACCAAACAATTTTTATTAGGAGACACTTTACGCTGCGACTATATAATTCTATTGATGTTAGCCTGTAGGAAAGCTAAACACACTTTTCTGAGTTTTGCTTACGTCTGGTTAGAATGGCAGCCTGAAATAGCTGACTTTAGGTACGTTGGAGGGTTTCGAAACACTGTTTCTAACGAGCTTCGCGGCTTAAAACAATGACATTTTACCCATGTTCACACATTGGCACAATGTGCATATGCTGAGTAGTTTTGTAAAAACGTATTTAAGAACACATTGAAATGCATTTGAAGAGCATGGTAGGTGGCACCCTTAAAGAAAAGTGGCAATCTTGATGTAGCTCTCATTCAGTGGTTTCGTGTGCTGCGAAGTGACGGTGTTACCATTTCTGGATCAATGTTGATTGAACAGGTAAATACACAGTGATTCTATTTCTTTATTTCCGTGTAATATTAACACAATCATTCACTGTGTTCTATGTACGTATATGCGTAACTGTAACACAAGTCAGTAATAAATCTGCGCAGCTGTACGTGTAATCTAAAAGCTGCCTGAAAGAGCAGCAGTCATTCCAAGGTCGCCTCTTTATTGAAAGAACTACATGGATGTGCGTACAATTTCATACAGCAGCTTCACAAACAATGTGGGTGGTATCAACCTCGAATGAACTGCCACCTCAACTTTAAGTTTGTATGTCTTGAGAAAATTTTTTCCATTAACTGTTTCACGTAAGAAACAGAACATGTGACAGTAACGAAAACCAAATGTTTGTGCATGTCATGCGTTTTTGTTTGTCTCCCCCAGAGTCAGCTGATTCTAGCTTGTGAGTTACCTAGCTCCAGGGCGTCCTTGGCAAGGTTACTACACACCACCAGCGGCAGCTATCACCTGTCGACACCCTACATACCCCAACCCTTCCACAACACAAGATGGCAAAGTTATGCTGTGAATAAGTTAATATTTGTGACCTTTTTAGCATTTCTGTGAATTGTTCAATGTATTATTTTAGTACAGTATGCTTTGTTTGTACATTCTGACAAAAAAATTAGCTTGGCAGAGCGGACTTGCTGCGCACCATAAAAAATGCTGCTAGATAATCTCGGCTATCAACCATAACAATGAACTTCTTTTTATATTGAAAATTTCTGTTATCTGAAATGGTTCAAGTCCCAGCTACTTAGGATACGTTAGGCTAAACCGTACAGTCAACGGATAAAACAATAAATAACAAAAACAAAAAATAACAAAAACAAAAAATAAATAATACTTCCTTTGATGTGAAAACACTGCTGTAACAGAATTACACTTTATTTACATTGTGCTGTTACCTGGATGGCACATACTACATGTGACTCTTTGTTAAAGAAGCAGTTAAGAGCTGGTGATAGTTGTGGTGCAATATTCACCAACACTGGTATGAATAGGTCAGATAAAGTTAATATTGGAATCATCATTTGTAGGTGTTATAATCACATACGTGTTGGCACAAAGGCAATTACTCCTTGATGTCAAGATTCCTGTCTCCCTCCTCATAAGAACACAGCATAAGAAGAAAAGTATGACAATCAGGAGAGGAAAGTGTCCTTGTTAATTCAGGTGTGGGCAAAAGATCGCTATCTCCAGGTTGTAACACAATGGAAGTATGAAAGTAAAAATATTAAAGTGGATGGTAATGGTGACATAAAGCTAAATTGAATGCTAACCTCATTGAAACAAAAGAATATCCAATGTTGAAGATAGTTGCTAAGTTATGAAAATGTAGACGTGAGTAAAGGATAAGCATGTAATACTCATACTTCACAAAAATAAACCTTCAAAGACGGCATTATTTCTGTCATTTTTCATGCCCTTGTCAGCTTCATCCACAAGACTCAGAGGAGGGTGTTTTGACGTGTTTTCATGATTTCATTCATCAAATGGGTTAGTGGAATCATTTAATTATAATAAGCAAAGACAGTAAAGATATTATATAAGAAATAGACTGGTGCAGCACTGTTCATTTGTTATCTGACTAAACTGAATACTGACATACTGCAGTAAATGTTGTAGGGAATTGTGTATTGTAACATGTAGGGAAGGGAAAAAAAGAAGGAAAAAAAAAAAGATGCGGAAAGAAATATTTTTTCATCACAAATAACCTTTGGTATAGGACATTGCATGTTATGGGTTGCAATATGGAGCCGTTCAATTTAGTCATACACAGAGATAGGCAGTCAGCATTTTTCTTGTACCCACTGAAAAACAGGGCATAGAATTTGGTTAATGTAATTTTGTCAAATCAGTCTTAGATTGGATCACAAGAAAAAGCAAAGTTCTGCCAATTAAGGCTATGATCTTTCATTTATTTCAGACAATTACAAATAACTTGAAAATATTTTAACCAAATGCTTTGAAAGAATTTGAGATTGTGTACAGTCATACGATACACAATTTCGCCAGAGCGTTTTTTAAAATAATGTACTGTTCGCTAGCAAAAATTATTTTGCTACAATTTACGTGCTATTTCAGCAGCGAAAAAATTAAAAATCTGTTTAGTGAATTGCAACAGAAAAATTCAGATACAAACGATGATATATAAGTGTTAAAAAAATATTTTTGAAACCACTGCTAAACTAAAGAGCGAGGCCTTAATTTATTTTGTATGTTGTTATAAATTTTATCCTAATGTGGGTAAGTTTGCATTTGTGAATTTACATTTATCTAAGATGTGCTGTAAAGTTTTTAAGAATGTGATCATGCATTTCATTGTTTTTCTAAATTTATGCAGTCTTTGTGTAGGTAGACAATTATAAATTATAAATTGTGAAATAGAAAAGGTTATCTTGTATTGCAGCAAAGAATCAGCTGAAATTTAAGTTAGTAGGAAAATATAATTTTTCTTATTGCTACAATGCCAAGAAATTTGGACTGCTGGTTGTGTATAAAAATTTAGAATTTTGATAAGAGCATATTTAATATCGGTACGGCACAATGGCCAAGTGGTGAGGCAGTATAGCTACTACTCGACCACGGCAACTAGTCCTCCCGTGAGAGGAAATGTACTGCGCCTGACATGAGTTCATGGCCGACGACCAGGGGATACATAGCTGCGTAAACAGAGGAACACAAATAATGTAACGACTTAATGATAAGCAGGGCAGATGTACGAATGAGGCTTGAATACTGGAAATATTGTATTTCCTTATTGCGCTGAGTTTCCTTCCCACAACCACAGTTTTTCAACTTCCAGACAGGTATATTAGTTACACTTCGTATTTAGTATACAAAGATAACACACACTTTTTTCACGAAAAATTTCAATAAGTCTAGCTGTATCAGACAAACCATATCATACCAAGAAATTATATTTGTACATTTCAGTTCACATCTATACGCCGGCTGTCTGTGTCACAGTATAATGGCCGCTGCTGTGGTGCGCCACACCAGTTGCACGCGGTGGTCAAGGACAACACAGCGGGAGTTCACATTTTTCCCACGGGACTAGTTGTCGAGGTCGAGTCGTATGTTGTGTTATTTTTACTTGTGAAGAAAAGGACTACAGGTTTGTTTTAGATCAGGGAAGTCGTGAAAAATTCTGATGTCTCTCTCTGCATGTGTGTGTGTGTGTGTGTGTGTGTGTCACAGTAGATCATGTGACCTGGATAGTGGTAGAGAGACTTCGAGATATTTTGGCAGTTTGGATGCTTGTGATTGGCTAGGAGATAACTGCGCAATTAGTTTCCGGTTGAGCGAGCTACTTCCCACCATCTTTGAGGAAATATCACATCGCGGACTACAGTGGACGTACGCGGGGGCTGCTGTCTCAACTAACAACAATATGTGGTTGGAAGTATAAACTTACTATGCATAAGGTAGCACCCAAGGCTCTCCTTCCTTTAACTCTTGATAGTTGGTAAATTTTTGGACTTAAACTTTCTTCTGTATAAATTTGTTTCCACTCGCTTATGCAGGCCACGTTGGGTGTGAGGTACTGCATCTCCTTTCGTAAATGTTAGGTCGCAAAGCACTGTTTGCCTGATGAACAGAAACTGCTGTGTAATGCTGGCCGATATTGGAATAAATACGAGGAGTTCACTTTTATACTATAAATGAGTATGATTTTCCTTTCCCGTGACAACCCCGCATATCTGCTAGTAAGCCTAGAAAGAAGAACTCAACATTCTGCCACCCTGGATACTGCAGATGTAAAAGGTGATTAGTGTGAGCAGATTATCACTTAACTCCAACAGTGAACTGGGTCACAGCTCCGTTGGACTGACGTGCGATAATTGGGATCCCAATAGTCTTAATACGTTAGTATGCAACCACACAATTAATAACATGTGCTAAACAATGGCACAGGGGTAAAGGATTAACGAGTTGATGCATGAGGAACAGAAGAACACAGGACGTCAGTTTTACCAAGCCACAAATTATTAATAACCGAAAACATACAAAGGTCGCAGGACGTCAACCAATAACATAGCAAAATGGGCACATAACAGTGAGTCTTGGCTCAGGCAATAATTTGTCAAACAACTGACACGAACATACACCTTCTCTCGGCACGCCGTCGCGCCCTCAGAAATAAACAAGACAAGAAAACTCGCAACTTACCAGGCTAACAGACTAGTTGGAAAACCTCCAGTCACTCGAGAAAAGAAAAAAGTGAACTCACCATATAGCAGTACTGAAGTCGACGGGGTGCTGAGAGAGAAGAGTATGTAAACTGCGGAAGGCAGCCAGAAGCGAAGTGACCAGCCAGGCAAGCGAAGAACAGCTGCTGGCTAGCCACGGTAGGAGAAGGGAGGGGAAGGGAGCAGGATGGAAGGGAGGGAGACCAGAACGGCTCCGACTAGACCCGAGTAGGGCCGAAGGTCCCAAGCAAGCGGCACACAAGGCTTTGAACGCACCATCAGGAATTCGATTCAGCGCAACCCACATACTCACAGGCCCCACATGAAACAAGTTCCGTGGCTCAGCCCAGAGTCCACCGAAAGTTCAAAGTTGGTGTACCCCAACACAAACATACAGAACAGTATAGAATGTAGTATTAAAATAACAACATGACACTCAAAAATGAAGTAATTCTTTCACAGTATGTACACACAAAAAATTTAACACACTGTATGGTACTACAGTGAAATTTCATTATAAAGAACTTCAGTATAAAGAATTTCTCACTTTAAAGTATAAATTAAAATACCCCTCTGAAATTGAAGTAATGTAAAATGTGTTCAGTTTAAAGAAGTTTCAGTATAAAGAACATAATTTTCTAGTTTTTTCATGTTCGTTGTAATGAGATTTTACTGTATATCGATGGCCCAGTTCGAAAGGAAAACAACTCAAAATTCCCAGTTGTGAGTAAAATGCATACAAAGAGATCTTCGTTTCGCTGAAAAATTGTTAATAAACATATTTGGTAGGTGTTAATTTGAAGCAAAAGTATAGAGGTAACACTTTAAAGGTGTTTGAAATGTTTATAGTCTGCCTTGCTGAAATTTTCACACTTTGAAATAAAATAAATAAAATGTTTAGCTCTTTACTGACAATAAGAAAAAGTTCCATGTTATTAAAACAAGTGAATTAACGTGTTGTTTTTATTTTCAACCGAGTAGAGTGCACTTCTGTCTATGTGTTGGTAAGCCAAACTCAAAAAAGTAATTTTTTGAGTTGTTTCCCTTTTGAACTGGGCCATCAATAATTAGAACTTAACCTCAAATCAAACTATAATAATACTGCAGCAGCAGCAACATAAAACATCAACAAGCAATACCTTGGAGGCAGAAGAAGCCCCAGACATGCAGGAGATCCCTACAGAAGTCACGACCAGGACAGTTCCACATACGCCACTTGCTGGTGAGCCAGCCACACACGTAGGCAGCTACGGCCACAGACAGAACAACCACCAGTATGGCTAGCCACAAGGAGCAGGAGAATGGCAGCAGTGACCACCACCAAGATATATACGGCCTCCTTCTTCTCATGAACAGATGGTACCTGGTGGAAGTACTTTCAAGTCACTAACTTATTTCCATAACTAAACTTATAAGTGCTACAGCCAAAGAGTTATAACAATTTTTAATGCAAAGTTTGTTGTGAGCGGTAGAGCATTGTTTTCAGGAAATAAGACAGTTTCATTCTATAGTAAGACTGAGATGCGCAACTTTATTCATTCGTAAAGTTTGTAAATAAATGTGTGTATGCTTTAGTTACGTAATTAGTCAAAATTGTCAATAAAACTTGAATCAAGTTTTATTTTATTCAGTATTTCAATGTGAACTGTTTTATGTACAGGGAATAGCCCAATTAACTTGTTTCGATGTTAACTAAATTTCATACGTAATTGCCGGCCTACCAGTATCAAACTATATAAAAGGAAGCTTGGAGGAAAGATTTATGTTTTCACGCTATAATAGCTACAGAGTGCACAGCGGGGTAGGGACAGAGTAGAGACTTGGAGAGAGAGGGTCAAACCAATTCTCTCCCCCCTTGAAGGCACCCATAGCCGTTGCTTGTAGGCGGGGCTTAGATGGTCGTCATGCTGTGACAAAATATTAAACATATGTAAATAATGGAAGTAAATTAATGAAAATTTAACAGTTTATGCTAGTAAATATAAATGTCAAATGTAATAATTTTCAAAATGATCGAATAAATGGTTTGCGTGTTGTTGAGGATACGATAAGCCATTGTGTCAGGAGGTCGCTGATTGGCTGGGAGTTGTCTCCACGAAGGAGAAGGGGAAGCTTTGTCGCTGTGTGAGGGGCAGGGACTCTTACCGCGGATGCCGGACGCGGAAGACGTCGGCTAGGCATCAGTTTTGTATACTATTGAATATAGATACTCTTGTCTCGGGTGCCGGACGCGGGAGACGTCGACTAGGCATCAGTTTTATATATTAATGGATTAGAGACTCTTGTCGCGTGTGCCGAACGCGAAGGACGTCGGTGAGGCATCATTGTTTTATTGTAGACACACCTACGTAAAGTGACGCCTCGCGAATTTAAGAAGTCGGTGCGAAATTGATTTTTTAGACTGGGCTATAAAATATCGGTTATGCTTGTATAGCATAAAAGGAGGTTTAATATTCAGTAATAGCGACTCCTGTACTCTGGCGCATCGGGTCCTAAACCCTACGTCACCAAATAAATACAACCAATCGTTTATTTATTTGACCTACTGCAAGTATAATACTAACTGTTTCCTCGAACAGTACCATTACCGTGCAGG
>PNEQ01016592.1:0-42193 GCA_003012365.1 Medauroidea extradentata
ATGGTTTGGCTGGTACATATTGAGTAGTGATTTTTGATATTCGCCCTATCTATTGGCAGTTTTCGGAACGTACGTGTGGGGACACATTCCTGCTAGCCAATTGTGCCAGCATCGTTTGTCCGCGCATCATTTTCTGGGTGAGGACAGAGGACAGAGGACGTCTGAGGACAGGGGACATGTTCAATTGTGCCAGGGGCTTGACGAGACCGGGGAACTGGTGGCACGATTTACGGTTGTTGCACAACGGGACACCTGGTGTGATGGAACAAGCTTACCGGGACATGATTCGTCGGTACACTGTGTGCAACAATGTTGCTGGTCGTCACACCGAGCATAGTGTAGTTTCGTATGGGACACAACCAGTGCACAATACACGCAGACAAATGTGTTTTTCCAGCTGTTGACACAAGTGTTAAGAGTAATAAATGAAAGTTTTGTTAGTTTCATTGGTATTGTTAGTAAATAAATTTCACTTTCTTCTGTAATGAATCAAACGTCACTTAATTCTTTACTTAACTTCTCACTTCATTTGACATGGTGCTCTTCTGACATCATACTACCTATCCGGTCGTAAAACAACACCGGCACATCCGACACATTATAGTGGCTGTAGCAAATATTGTAAAAGGAAAATATAGGAAAGTCATAAGAAAAACACTAGACGCGTTATTTGATTACAGCTCCTGCCGATTGGAGCGTTGTTCCTGCTGCAGTAGTTCATTTCTCTTTGGGTGGTTGTAGTTTTGTGTGTTGTTATTTATAATTTGAAATATAATCGTGATTTAAAAATATATACATGCTCTTTTAGTTATTATTTTGATAAGTTAAAAGTTAAAATATTATTAAACACATTCTTATGCTATTAGCCTAAGAGAAATTTAGTCAGTCTGTAAATGTATAGGCACCATAGAAAACAGAGACATTAGAATGCGAATGTTGTTAATATTTCCAGCTCTCGCCGTTTGTAACACGTCTCGCGCTTCAACAATGCTAAAAAGCTGGAGTTTTACATATTGTCCTTTTACGATATTTGGCTCTAGCACGGAAACGGTACGTTTTAAATTATTCAAAATATTGTCTTCAATCCACTATACTAGCCCTAGAAGTTCGTAATATGAATTTTCGACCATCATTGGGTGTAAGGAAATTAATAGTCCAAACTCCGGGTGCTCATCCCTTGTGGAAAACTAAGCCGACGTTATAAAGGACACTTTTAAGACAAGTGGATATTATTAAAGTTATACGCCCTTGAAAATTGAGTTTGAAAACAGTATTCTGTCCAAATATCAAAAAATATCAGGACAGTTCAATTAAAATTCTGTGGCTGACTATTAGTATCATTGAGATCTTTAACTTGTAAAATATTTACACTTGAAAACCGCCCTTAAATGAAGATAGTAGGAGTGGCTACCCTCATAATGCAAAGAATTACTTTGCCATAAGGTAGTGTTAACATTTCATGTTGTCTATTCGAGCAGCACATTCTAAGAAATCAAAAAGGTCCTCTTGTTGCAAGCTCCTAAATGCACCGTTTACCAGAAAAACACACACAACTCTTCATATGACGACAACACAACGCCGGGCATGTAGGCAAAAATTGCTACTTTCGCCAAGGAAATTTCTTGTTCGTGCACCGTTCGCCGGAAAATGCAACCGGTGATGCAATTTTTTAAAAGCATGTCGCAAAATCTACTCAAGTAAAGTCCAGAATACTTAGGCTTGGTTCAGTACATTTGGCAACCAATTTGGTTCTGCAGCAGTTTTACTTTTTTTAATTGTATTAATTTATAAAATTACATTACATTCCGTAAGCACATTCTGAATAATTATAATGATTTGAAATGTTTAATTTACTGCCTTTTTTTCTCCGAACGACAGAAACTAAGTGCTATAATAAGACAATTCTGCTACACATTTTTTTTTTAATTCACAGATTTTTCTTTGAAAAAATTATAAAATATAAAAATTAAGAAAAAGAAACTATTCCAAATTTACCGAACAGAGCCTAAGTGGTTTTTTACTTGAATTGAATTGCACGGCGCACGTACAAGACAATTTTTTGGCGCGCAAGCAGCGTTTTTTGTCTGTGTAACCAGGCGTTGTGTTGTCACAGCAACAATTCTCTAAACTTTTCTGGTAAAAGGTACATTTAGGAGCTTGCAACAAGATGACATTTCTTGTTCCTCACGATGTAATGCTCGAATAGACATCATGTTATGTTTACAATACCTGACAGCAAAGTATTTTTTTTTTTTGGCAAAATGTGGGTAACCACCCCTGTTACTTTCATGAAAAGGGAATTTTGTGAGGCTGAATTTTTTGCAGGTTAAAGATCTCAATAATACTTAAAATAAGACACAGAATCATAACACTTCTAATGTCTTTTAATATTTTTTACAAAATACTATTTTTAAACTCTGTTTTCAAGGGCACATAACACTATTAATGTTCACTTGTCTTGAAACTGCCCTATAAAATGTCAGCCTAGTTTTTCACGAGGAATCAGCACCCGAACTTTGGGCTATTAATTTCCATACATCCTGTATATGAATTTCCGAACATCCTATACAGACACAGGTTGTCCAGAAACAAATACAATACAAGCACACCACGTGGATCCTGGGCTAAATTGGAGACGAAAATACACAACACTGCACGGTGAAAGTCCTCTCTTGAGCTCCACGTGAAGGTATTATTTTATGTATGTTACGTCGTGTAAACATAGAATCATTGTTGGACTGCTCGGTATTTTAACCCGCACCCACAATATGCAGGTAAGAACAGTTGTAGTGAGATAAGTAAGTAAGTTATCTGTGAGCTGAGAATTCGCGTGGTGTGTTATTATGCGTTTGTTTCTTTACACCCTATGCATTACATATATTCTCGTTACATAATATTGCATATTAGTAAATAGACTATTTTATACAGACGTACACTTGTCTATTTGTAGGTTAATTACAATGCTTTCAGTGATTATACTTCCATAACTTAACTTTTTAATAATGCAGTTAATGATTAGTTATATTTATGTTTGAATGCTTTTCTTTTATTAAATAATGTTGTCATTTTCCTGAAATTACTTCTGAAAAACCTAGAAAACCGAACGGAATCGAACCCTTATCAATCTGATAGTGGGGCGAGTGTTATGTCAATGTTTCAACCAGCTTCGTAAAAATTTTACCCCACTCGGTTCGTCGCTTCACTTTTTTTATCAGGTATAAATACCTGCCAAATTCCGTTATCATAAAAATCTGTGACAATCTGCATTACACAATGTTTCATCGTGTAGCCATCCAAGGGAAACTGTACGTATTTATTTCCGAATACTGCTTGTTAAAAATTAACCAATGTAGTGGAATTGTAATTTATTTTGTAAAACTTCAGATGTTAGCATCTTTGCCAGGCCGTTAAAAAGTTAGTTAATATAATTTAATGAAATTTATATCGAAAAATTAATAATCTAAAATTTTTCTAACTGATCGTTCTTAAGGTGGCTCCCTTGGTGGATTGCGTGTATAAGGCGCACAATCGATAAAGCGCTAAGTGTTCCTCTGATCTACTTATGTAACGTGGCACCTTCTCTACGCGTGAACCACTCGAACGGCATGTAGTGCTTCACTATTATTCTTTAGCCCGACTTCATGGAGTGGTCATTTCAATTAGTTAATGGAAAATTTAGTTATAAGTCAAAAATATGATTTTTATTCGGGATGATAATTTTTCACGCACGGTAATAAAAACAGTTTTTAACTATTTTAATGAGCTCAGCATGTTTTCAATAAGCTTATTGAATTTTCAAATTTGTAGCGACATAGTTTGAAGATAGTTCTAATATTGTAGATAAATGTACTGCTAGTCTGCACGTCAAGTACGTTAGTCAAAATGGCATAATAGCATCTCGCTGAAACACATTTAAAGTGCAGGCAGGGTAACCCCTTGAATTCGTGTTGCTTACGACATACGCTATGCTCATGTTAACATGCCATAAGGCGGTTATTTAAGTAACCTGCTCGGGTAAGGTTCGTTTGTAAGTCAAGTTGTTAGCTGCTCGCCAAGTTACGTACAAAAACGTGCAAGCAATTCAGGGTCTACTAACTCATTTTACGCTTAAAACTTCACTTGGGTTACCACTTTTGTTGTCATAATTTATACTGAATCTAACTAAAGTATTTAATAATAAGAAGAGAAGAAATATCTGGCTTGACCAGTGATAAGAGCTGTTAATATAACCGCCTGACGTGACTGTGGTTAAGGTTAATACTACTAAGGGTTAGGAGACCTAACGTTACTGGTTTGGCAAAGGACACTTTCTATCGCTAGTTGGTATCGGTAAGTAGACTAAGGCCGGGTCTCAAATAAAGTGCGTGTACACTCTCACTCCACACTCTCGCCCAATCTGGTTCACTATTCAATTAAATTGAAACAACCACCCTCGGATGCACCTTCGAAGCCCTGCAACCCAGCGCGAGAAAAGGAAAGCTGGGAAAATAAATGAGTGCAGAAAACTTACAGTAAATGTTTTCCAGTTACAGTTTTAGGTTATGGTTGGAACATGAAGGAAAACAAAGATGTCTTCCCGCAGAGTGGGTGAGAGGGTGCAGCGAGGAAGCATCGTCGCTCACTCTGGCTCACTCTCCCTTTCGCTCACTATCTCTCGAAATTGGAACACCAGAGACGTCAAGAGGGTGCGAGAGAGTGCTCTCTGGGCTATTTGAGACACAGCCTAAATCAGTTATCGTCATTCCGGCTTAAAGAGCTTTCTTGATTATGAGAATGAGTTTGGTTTTTGCGACGCGAATTGAAGAGCAGAAGTGACTTTCTTTTCTAGTAAAGTAGTTACTTCAAGTGAGTGTTCTCTTTACCTAGACTAGCTAGTAATAATTTTATAACAATATCTTAATTTATTTTCATTGCCGATTCCATCCTAACTAGCGGCAGAAAATTACCCTTGCTACCTGCCCATAAGACATTCCTATAGTTTAATTATTTAGCAGCTGGTAAGTCTCACAATTACCCATTCGGACATGTGCTTTTCTTGAAACTTTTAGTGGGCGTTTAATAGGGCATAAGTCTCACTACGTTAGCATGCAGCTTTACCCGTCTTATCTCCTTCAGTGAACGGTAAGAAGAGCACAAGTCTCACCAGACTTACGGCTTTCTTAATGTCCACCAAATAATTTAGCTTAAGCGAAACTTCATCCTTCAGCACCCGGAGTTCTCTTCACAAATTTCAGCATAAAATAGATCCTCTTGCCTATACCAGCTCTTCTAGTGGCTGTTTACCAAACTCATCCGTTAGAAATAACGTTATCTTTCCAATCCGTGGTAGAACTTGCCTCAGCTGGACCTCGTAACTGGGATAGGGAACACGAATCCAAACCGAACATTGCCGAAGTTTATCACCTTAATTCTCACAACTTATTGAACGAGAAATAATTGTTGTAGTGAAATAACAACGGATTGAAATAATGCAGCTGAACTCATGCATCATTATTACAAATACTGTAGTTTTTTTTTAGTATGTTGAAAAGTTAAATGTGATAACGAAAGTTATATTATGTACGTGTCAATTCTAAAAAAAATATCTGTCTTCAGTCCTCATCATTCATCGTTGAACCACCATTACCGTTCGTAATGTTGTATGTCAATTTCTAACGAACTGATGCAGATTTCATATTTGTTTACTTGGGCAATGTTAGATTAAATTCGTTTTAAGTATGTCGAACTTTAAGTGTGTATGTACAGCTATTATACGCTATTCACCATGAAATGTTTCGCGAAGATAAACAACCGAAATAATTAATTTAAAAACTTAGAATCGCAGATGTACCAATTGTGTTACATTGAGTGTTCTGAAGTTAGTATTACCGTGGTGTAAATTTTATCAACAGATAAGGCTGATTCCGCTACATGTTGAAAAGGAAAATTTTAAACGTTTGTCACAAGGAAAATATCTTCCGCTTGAGCGCTGGTATTGGTAGTGCAGCAAACTGACCAATCACACACCTTTCCTGAATTGTAAGTTTAAAATAAAGTTGATGATTTAAAACGCGAAATTGGTTTCTTTTCATTTTGAAATTAAATTAAATAGCTTCTATCATTTCAAAGTTTATTTAAATTTACTACGGTTTCGTACCCGACCTCTGTAGCATAGTCGGTTAGGCGCTGTTTACGGTCCGGGAGATCCTGGGTTGGAATCTCGGATAGAGCATGGATGTCTGGTTGTCTCTTCACCTCACTCCACCCTTATCGGCTCCTAATACCTTGTTGTTAAAAGGCCGAAAAACCCTCTCACCACAATCTTTCTAGACTGTATTAGAGTTAACCTTAGGCATTAATTAGCTTAATTCTGACGACTTCGGCGAACAATAAGGTTCTCGCTGTTAAACAAGGGAGTTGTGAGTCTCTGGTAATGACAGTTTCGTACCTTCAAATCTGGTGAAGTAAAGCGATTATTTTGAGTAAGGGATTATTTGTAATCCATCTTTCAGTGGTTTTACTGATGGTAATACCAACACTTGTTTAGCGGAGAATATATCTAAATATTTTATTATTGTTATTTATTATTCATATTTATTTTATGAAAATATTGCAATTATCATATAATAACTGTAATATCAAGTGTTAATTACCGTAAGGTAAGGGTTATTTTGCCATATTATGGGGTAACATTTCACCACAACTTTTCGTTTAAAATAACTTTTAGCATCCTCTTAAAGGAATTAAAATTTCACAGTACACAGCAGTCATAAACGACATTACTTTACTGTAAAGAGTGTTTTAGAATTTATATTTAAAAATAAATTAATGGGGTGGTGCAAAGTTACCCAGGGGGTGTAAAATAACCTCAATTTATGGTATATATGTATATATACAGATGTGTATTTATATATATATATATATATATATATATATATATATATATATATATATATTTCAACATGAAACGTGGTATCATAGAAACAGTAAACGTTTTAAACGCCCAAATTGGATAATTTTCTAAAACTGCAAATGCCAATGTCTCGGATATGTATTATTTGAGTTGTGCCCGTATTGTTGTAGAGGTGCGTATAACCTGAGTGTGGTGTGGGTGTGCAGGTTCCCGCACGAGAACGCAGTGTTGTGCTCAGACGCGCGCTGCCGCCTCGCCATCCTGGTGAGCTACACGCTGCCCCTGCTGGTATGCAGCCCGTCCTTCTTCGTGTTCGAGGTGCGCGAGACACGCATAGTTGAGCGGCGCGAGGTGGTTGTGCTGTACCACGTGGCCATGAGCCGCGTCGCCCGCCAGCAAGACCAGCTGCTGTACAACGCCAACTTCTGGACCTACAGCGTCGTCGTCAAGCTGCTGCCATGCTGCATCCTCGCCTACCTCAGCTGCTGGCTCGTCGCCGCGCTGCACAGCTTCAACAAGCGCAAGCACGACCGCTACAGTCAGTCCCCTCAAACATTCTATATTCTTACCGCTTTGTTGGCATTACTAGCTCACTAAATTGTCTTCACATTAAAAAAATTTAGCACGTAATGTCAAATCCCCAATTACAGCAGCATACTGAAGAGATTTTGGTTAGCACTTAACATCTAGGTCTTAGCAGTTGTGGGGGCGGACATGATACAGCGCCGTAATGAAGAGGCGGGGAAATGAGAGACTCAGAGAAAACTCTGCGTACGGCACGATTTCCACGTGAAAACATTCAGAGACTGACCCGAACCGTCTTATTGGAAAGTGAGAGGTTCTGGACCCTCGACCACCGCGGCCTTCACCCACCTTACTTAGACCAACGGAAAAGGTCACTGGCTTGGTACTTAAATATATAAATAATAAAATGACTTATTTGTAGAGGCCGCGATGGCCGAATGGTCAGACCATTCGCCTCCCACGAAGGCGATCCGGTTTCGATTCCTAGCGGGGTCGGTCCCCGGATTTTCGCATGTGGGAATCGTGCCGGACGATGCCGTTGGTTGGCGGGTTTTATCGGGGATCTCCCGTTTCCTCCACCTTTCGTTCCGGCTCTGCTCCATACCACCTCATGCCATCCCTTATCAGCGCTAAAGACCTCGATGTTAAGCGCTGACCAAAATCTCTCACTCATTTGTACTACTGCATAGCAAGTAAATACCCCGTTATTAATAATAAATTATCGTTATAAGGCTCTGGAAACCGCATTCCGCTACGAACTTTCCCCTTTCACTATGATTCTGATAACGATATAGGTGGGAGTCCATCACCAATATACAACCTAGAAGAACAGAGATTAATGACGGATGATATGAAATGAGGTCTTGCAGATGAAGAAGCGACGGAATGTAAGGGAGGGGGGGACCGAAGTGTCTCAAGAAGCCCTACCAACCAACAGCAACGTCCGCCACGTTTCCCACACTGAGAAAAAAATTTTGTTGATGCAAACAAAATTTGTTTCAATCAACCAAATCATTTGTTTACAGAGGGGCAACGAAATATTTGTTTGCTTGTACCAAATTATTTTGTTCCCTCGATTTGTTTGAGGCAAATAGCTGAATTTTGCTAGAAGTACCAAATATTTAGTTGGTCATAAAAATATAGCATTGGACATATTAAGTGCGCGTACAATATTTTAAGAACTAAACCACAGATTATATTTTATAAACTTGGAAAATTTCTAAAATTATAAAAAAAAAAAATGTGCCTGCACTGGGATTAGATCCATTATCCCTTCACTTATCACCTGCAATGCATGACCTAACCAACTGAGCTACGAGTGCTTCCATGGGAGGGAGAGTGTTATTTGTATTAGTAATAGTTACGTTGTGCACCGCAGGGCCGCAGCACAAACAATGAGTCGTGGAGCTACAGTGTTTTTCAAGTTTATAGCATTTTCATTTGTGATCAATCGAATTAACCACTTTGAAATTGTTATAGCTAACTTTAAGATACTAGAATTATGCTGATTAACAGTTTAGACGTTCAATTTGTGGCACAAACTTATATTTTGAATGTTGAGGTATACAGTGTTCGCCATCTTATCGCTTACGTACGCCAGCCTGCCATCATCCGCAAGTCAACCAAATGTATTTAGTTTCGCCAACAATATCATTTAGTCCATCGAAAAAAAATTGTTGGTACAAAGCACTTCACATATAACTAACAATATTATTTTGTTGACAAGTTGTAACGAGTTGTTTGTTTACACAAAATATTTATTCGACGTCCTGTAGTAACCAAATATACGTTTGGCACAAACAAATTGCGTTTAAATGAATAATTTGGTCGAGGGAAATAATTAATTTTGTTTGAAGGACTCCAAGCTTGGTCTTACCAACAAAATATTGTTTAGCTGAAGCAAACATCACCCAAACAAATATATTTAGTATAATGAAACAATTCTTTCTCTCAGTGCACATGCGAAAATTCCGGGACCGACCCCGCCAGGAATTGAGCCCGAACCGCCTTTGTTTGGGGAGGGGGGAGGGCGAGTGGTCTAACCACTTGGTAGCCGCGACTCCCTCTTCATTCTCGCCATTATTTAAAACGTACGAAATAGGCCATTTTATTTTGCAAAACCAGTCACATCTTCTGTCATGTGTAACTATTTTGCCTTAGAAAGTCCGTTTCTCATGCGAGGATCACTAGTTACGTCGATAAAATAACACTTTTACGTAAAAACTTTAACTATTAATTTTAACATACTTAAACGCCCTTAAAGTACCCGCCCTGCACCAACCGCCGGGTGGTGTGCAGATCTTCGGCCGGTAGAATTATATTAGAAAACTCTCAACGTATGTCAGTTACGTCTACAAATGAATAGCATTAAACGTACGCTGTATTTTAGCAGCTTGGTTTCTTTTTGGCACTTGTTAATATAATCGGAGCAATTGAAGTTGTAAATAAAATGTGTATACGTTTAATAATATTATTTTTATAAGTTACGATTAAAGCTTACGATAAAATTAAATTTTTATTTATTAATGTTAAGAAAACATATGCTAAAACTCAGTAAAATTAAAACGTGCACACTTAATTGCCTAATGCAATGAAAGTTACGTCACAGAATTTCTGCTGTAATCTTTATAGAATTTTATTTGGTTCTTTTTTATTCTTTGTAAGACGAATACATTCGCTGAAATATATACTTTTACTTTTCACGGCGGTGGAATCTGGATTGCAGATTCCCTGTTTTAATGTCGCTTTACGTTGCAGTGAATCGTTTATGCCTCTTTCATTGTATAGTAATCTAATAAGTTTTGTTAGCCTATCTGAAATTTTTCATCTGGAATTTCAGTACTGGTTTTTCCTAGAAGCGTTTCCTGAAGTGAACCATCTAAAGAATAAGAAAGTTATTTCAAATTGCAAATAAGGTAAAACATCACTATCTCAGGAAGTCATGGCTGTTCTGTTTAACAATAGCAAGCAATTCCGTACCGCAATTAGATTCTTCATCAATTTTTGTGACGTATAAAATGTAAAATGTCATTTATCTTCCCCGATATATAAAATAATTTCCATAGCCGACGTAAATAACTATAAGCATTAGTTTATACACCGGTGGGTAGCGTAAAGTCATAAAATTTTCTCTATATTTACATTTAGCGAAGCGTTATTTAACCCAGATTTCTAAACAACTGCGATTATTAAAATTTTGGAATTGTTAAGACATCATTATAATTAATGATTACATCACGAGTATTTTGGAAACTAAACTTTTTACAAAATATTTCAGCTACAGTAAACTAAATTTAGCAAGTTTTATAATAATAATTTTCGTGATATATGATACAATTTAAACGTTGTTAACCGTTATGCTCTATCCATGTAAGTATAAATTAATTATGAAAAATAAATTTGAAAGGGGACATTAAAGTTACAATAATTAAGGAAACCACGCTTACGACTTGTTGCCGTCAGTATCAAACGTCATTATGAATACATAAGATTTTCACAAGTGTTATTGAAATAGTACATTTCTCGGAAACATTGCCTTGCGCTTTCAGTTATCATCAGCAAATTTACGAATTCAATAGTCAGTGGTACGTATATTCTGGTAATTAAATATAAACGTCTAACTTTAATTATTTGTAAGATGTTGAAAAACAAGTTAGTTTTTTTATAAATCTAAACTTCCAAGCAATTTCATGAACAGCGTGTCCTGAAACAAACCCATAATAAGCACCACATGTGAATCCTGAGCTAAACTGGAGACGATAATGTAAGTGGCAAAATGTTGAACGACGACATTTTACGTTCACAACGTAGCAACACTGCACGGAGAAAGTCCGCCCTAGCGCTCCACGTGAAGGTATTATTTTATGTACTTTACAGCAAGTAAATGTAGAATCGTGTTTGGACTGCTCGTAATGTTAACCTGCACCCATAATATGTAGGTCAGAACAGTGGTAGTAAGTTAAGTTAGATAAATCTGCCGATCACAAGAAGGAAATAAGTACAGTGATTATGTTGCCACATTATGCATGTAAAATGTCATAGTACAACATTTTCCCAGTAATATTTTCGTATCAAATTTATACCAGGATTCGCGTGGAGTGCCTATTACGCGTTTGTTTCTGAATATTCGGTATATTTTATATTTGCCATGTTTGAATTTAGTAAGCAAGTATTTTTAACGTGTATGATGCAACCAAAAATATTTAATAGGTAAAGGATTTAATACATTTTGCTGGCAGCCCAGATAGGATTGCACTGGAAATAATAGTTGAACACGTGAATGATTAGAATCCGGACACTGTCATTCTAAGGTATAAACAGCAGTACTTATTAGATTTTTTTTAGCACTGTGGGTATAGAACGATCGGTAGTGAAAGCTATGTGCCTCATACTGAATGCAAGGAATCTCTCAACCCTGTCTTCACTCCCTCCTCCCTCCACTATGTTCACTACCCACGCAGTCATGCGCTCCTTGAATGCCAGTATTCCGCTAGCCAATGCGAACTATGCATTCCAATCCGCCCTCACGTGTAAAGTGGTAGAAACTGCAACCGTCAAGTTGTCAATACTAATGAGATATTTGTGATCGTTACATTCCTTGCGATAGCCATGAATGCGCAATTATCACACTCGTTTTAGAAAAAAAAACGTATAATTCCTGTTTCAGACTGTTCACGATCACGTAAACACTTTTAAAACACTGGAAATATATATTTCCCAATAAAAAAATCTTATCATTCTGCGTGTTATTCATAGAAATACAGTTGTGTAAAATGCGTACAATTTATCAGAGATACCAATAAATTATATTAAACATTTTTATATGGTTCTTGAAAGCCGGTATTTAAAAGTATTGGCATTAGCATGAAAGGCCTATAGAAAAATTTTGAAATACAAATTGAAAGCATAATTAAGGGTGTCGTCTACCTTGAGCAGTTTTGCACGTTTGATGCCCAGAAGCGCCGGAGTTATAGGGGCGAACCTAAGCGTGTATCAAATTTCGCATCGCCATATCGAGCCAAGAGTTGAACTAGCCTACAAGATTTCCTGCAGATCCATTTTTAAAGGGGACTAATAGAGATGACAGTATCATTCTATTTGTAGAAAATCTGTAGCAAAGTTTTTGTGTGAGTTTTACGTATATCTGGTTGGTAGATTTTGAAGTACGGCAGTCTGAAAAGGCTGTTTTCAGCTATGCTGGAGAGCTTTGGAACAGTGTTTTTAATGATCGTAGTGCCTTAAAAATGACATCATATCCTTGTCCGAATAATGGTTTATTTTAGAGCATTGTTCATACATTGGGCATATCGATGGTGAAGATGCAAAACCTCGTATGTCACAATTGGAAAGAGCTCAGCTGGGCGGATAAACTGGAGATGAAATCTTACCGGCGTGGAAGGAATTTTACACCCCTTTAGTTTGCATCAGTACAACAAAATGTGATTTGGGGAAAAACTAATTTATTGGACATTCTTGTTATTGCCGAGGAACAATGAGTAAAAATGTAAATACTGCCAAAAATTAATTGGCATACGAGGTTTTGCATCTGCACCATCGATATGTCAAGTAGTTTCGTAAAAATAAAAAAATTCCCCGCACATTACAATGCATTTGTATCCCGTGGTAGGTGGTGGCCTCAAAAGCGTTAAAGTGGTAAAACAATGCATAATTTTGAATATGTACGACGTAATGCTTGTTTTTAAACATTACTTTTGATTACATTTTCCGCTTGTGGAAATTTTTTACTTCTCATAGTATTTTCATAACTGTACGTCATAGTCAAAATTTGCGTGTTACGGGACCAATTGACTTACTAGAATGAAATAATTAACACTTAAATAAGATTTGGGCTATATGCTAAAAGATTTCGAAAGCACAACGAAATTGATTTTTATTTTAAAAAAATTTAACATGATGACAATTGTCTTCATTTACTGCAATTATTAAAAATAAAAAGGAATTTTGTCATGTGCTGTCAAATCTTTTAGCATATGTTCCGGAATATTTTTTAAGTGTTAATTATTTCAGTTGGGTGTGTTTGTAGGTTTTTAGCCTACTTTCCGAAGGAAAAAGTAGGCTTATAAGATGAATTTTCAGTCTATGTGTCTGTGTGTGAGAGAGCGTTTCCTCCTAAACTCTCTTGGTCCTGTGGACAAAATTTCATCAAACTTTATACGCATTTAGTACCGGTACTTTGTAATCTGACTCGACTTTTATATATTTCGTTTACGTCCCATTAGTATTTTCAAAACGGTGGCCATTTTTAATTTTTATTCGATCAAGCTGATATCCAAGGAACTGTAAATTGTAATATCATCAAATTTGGTACACTTATACGTTGTACGTAACTTACCTGACTTTTGTGAATTTCGCATATCCTGTGCTCATATTTTCAAAATGGTGACAATCTTTATATTTTTAGCATAGTACTACATATCTAAGGAAGTATTTTTCAGAATTTCACCAAACTTGGTGCACATATACTGCATAGAACTCTGATATGCCATTTGTGAATTTCGCATATCCTGTGCTCATTTTTCAAAATGTCGGTCATTTTTTATATTTATTAAGTATAGTATTCAATTTCTTAGGAAGTATTTTTTAAAATTTCATTAAACTTGATGCACAGTTACTGCATACAAGGCTGACATTACTTTTAAGTATTCCGTTCATTCTGTGTTCATATTTTGAAAAGGTAATATTTATATATTTAACATTGTGTAACATATCATAAGAATTATTTTCAGAACTCCACCATACTTGGTACACATATGCTACAATCAATTCTGACTTGATTTTGTGTATTTCGTTCATTCAGTGTTGATGTTGTCAAAATAGTGGCAATTTTTATATTTCTAGCATAATATTACGTAGGCCTATCTTACAAACATTTTTCAGAATTTTATCAAACTTGGTAGAGATACACTACATATCTGGCTGACTCGATTATTGTGTATTTCGTTTATCCAAATGGCGGTCTTTTATAATACTTTTTTAAGCATAGTATCCCATATCTTAGGAAATATTTTTTTCAACATTTCTTCTTACTTGGTGCACATATACTGCATACAAAGCTACTTTACGTTTGTGTATTCCGTTCACAATGTGTTTCATAATGATGGCCTTCTTTATATTTCTTCAATAGTGTTACATATCTTAGGATATATTTTTTTGAGAATTTCTTCAAACCTTGTACACATTTACTGCATACAAAGATTACTTGACTTTTGTGTATTTCGTCCAGCCCATGATCATAATAAAAATGACGGCCATTTTCATATTTTTAAAACAGTAATACATAACTTAAGGAATATTTTTCTGAATTATATCAAACTTGGTACACATACTACATACTTATATTACTTTTGCGTATTTCATTTATACTTTTATAATATTTTGAAAACGGCAACGGTTTTTTATCCTTATGATGGAAGGACGTCTCAGAAAAACTTTTCCCCAATTTTATTTAAATGGGCACTTGCATATTACTTAGCAAGCTGACTTATATTTAGTATATTTCGTGTATCATATGTTTCAACCAATATTATTAATTGAAATTCCTAGATTACGTAAACGATTTTAACTTTCAGGTTTAAATTCCACCCACTTTGAAGAAAGTAGGCTTATCAGTTATGCTGGTAACTTCTTGTTATTTTGTACGTTCCCCAACTTGTAAATTTAGTCTTTCATATGCCGCAATTGGAAGACGATGAGAGGTAAACATTTTTCCCAAACGAAAAATGTAGTCACGAGTTACGTCTTAAAAAATTACAATATGACGTACATATGTATAAACGTCCATTTTCCCTCTTGAACTGTCTTTAAGGGGGCGGTTCACCTCAGATTTCAACGTCTTTTATTATTTTTATAATTGTACCATATATTCTTTTCTTATTTTAGACATAAAATGTGACTAAATCTTCCTCTTAGTAAATTTTTGTATCTCTTATAGCTTTTGCGTAATGGGTCGTAAACGTCAAAATTTGCACTTTACGCTTTTATGCACACCACTAAAACCAACTGACATACCAAACCGAGAAATATTTACATTGTATAACAATGTTGTAGGCTGTGATTTCACACATTTGAAAACCAGTATATATTTTTATTTATATATATTTTAATATAGTTGAAAATTAAAAAAAAAATTAATTTCAAAATTCAGCATTTTTATTAAATGTTATTTTCTTTTGTTATACATATACATATATATGACTTCGTGCTGGTGTGGCAGTTAACGGGTGATACCACTTTACACATTTTTTAAAAATTTGAGCGAGAACATGATGAATTGATGAAAATGTAACCATGCTAAATGGAAGTAGATTATAAAGTGAGTATTACGCTGATCGAAATACTCACTGCGAGATGACGTCAGTTGAAGGCCGGGGTATTCATACGAAGACAAATGTTCGGCGAGAGTTCGAGCTGACGCGGGGTCGCGGGCAATCCATTAAATTCGAAGCTCGCTGGCTGGAAAATGTTCCGCGGCTCCCAGCAGCTGGCAGTTTCCCGGACCATTAGCGGGGGCCAGGACCGTGAGTGGCTAGCGCTATTATCACAGGGCCGCAGCCGATCGCTGCTGGCAACGTCGGAACGCACAAAAGACAGATTATTCCTCTTTTCATTTACACTTCCCGGTCCATCCCTGCGGTTTATAAACCTGTGCATGCTGTTGCCAACGTTCAGCTTGCACCGTAAAAAATTTTACTTGTGAAATGCTAACATTAAAAGGGCGCGGTGTACAGCAGTTTTCATCGCCGCATTTTTATTTTTTATTTGTACCAGATATTTTTTTTCTTATTTAAGACACAAAATGTGACTAAATTTTGCTTTCATGAATTTTTTATTTGTAATAGTTTTCGCGAAATGGCTTGTTAAAGTCAAAATTTGCATGTTCCCGTTTTAAGGGAGCTGACATACCAAACTGAAAAAAAAATCACAGTGGATAAAGACGTTGCAGGCTTCAATTCCACGTACATATAACAAAGAATTAAAACTTTTTGTATTTAAAAAAACGCTGAAATTGAAAATAAAACTTTAAAAATTCAATAATTTAAAAAAAAATACAAATATATTTTATTTTGTGCTTTAACATAGCTGAACTTGTAGCCTACAATATCGTTATTCACTGTGAATGTTTTCAGTTTGGTAAGTGAATTAGCTTTAGTGTCGTCCTTAAAACGGTAACGTGCAAATATTGGTTTAACGATCCATTACGCAAAAACTATGCGAGATAAAAAAAATTTTATAAGAGCAAAATTTTGTCACATTTCGTGTCTTAAACAAAAAATACATATCAGGTCTAAATAAAAAAATAAAATCCTGGTGATGTAAACTACTGTACACCGCGGCCTTAATTACCGTGTAGCATTGACAATCATTTTACAACAAGTATCGATGTACGAATATTGTAAATGTGTTAGTATTATTGGCTGCCATACTTAGGAAGCACAAACAAAAAAGTTAATGCTGTAATTATGTACCTTGCGGCCTGAAGTCGGCTTTTGTATTTGTGAATGCAAGGCGAACAAAACAGTTAAATATATGCGTTTGAATCCGTTATTGAGTTGCAATTTAGCAGAGATATACACGAAGTACTGTAGATTTATCGTTAGAACAATAGAGAAATACTCTGATAAAATAACGTATTTTGCTACATAACGAGATGTAATAATTCGCCGTAAGACACTCGCAACACATTAAAATATTATACTGCATTACGTAGAGCAGTTCATAGAAGGACAACTTGCGATGAAGTTTTAGTTTGGCACTCACTTTGGTAATCTAATGTCGACAGTTGCTCGATTACAGTGAGCTGAAAATTTTAAATTACATACTTCATGTTTTCGTACATTTTATCACCCAGTATCAACGCAGTATTTAGGTACTAATTCAAATAAATAATTATGAGCTTTTGGAAACATTTTAAAAAGTATTTTTCTTTTACTTGTATTGTGTATTTTAACATAATTTTCCATAAAATTAACACGTAGAGAAGAGTTAAAGTAAAATGATTTAAATTTCATAAATGTCTTGCTTTTTGTCTCCGGTACTACGTTGTTCTACTGCTTAATAATGGAAACCGTCAGTTTTCACTAACCAAAAAAGTTGGTAATTGTGTACAATACATCTTTCTAATGAACTTAAACTGTAACAAATAACATAAAACGCTTTGAGCGTCATAAGAAAAATGTTCGTTTTAAATTTGCCTCAAAATGACAATGAAAAATGTGCATGAAAGGCAAATAAATGAACAACTCCTGAACCTCAGGGCAATTAGAAACAAAATTATTTGCCACAATCAAATATGTAAAGCCGCTTTACGTTGACTGTATTTTTTTAGCCTGCAGCACTAATTTAACGTGGAATCAGTTTAAACATTTATTTTAACATTATATTTTTTTTAATTATTTAAGCGTTCAAATTTATTTCGTGTTGTTTTCATGCTTCACCGCCTCTACTTTGAACTTAAAATTAACTAAGAACTGCAAAATTTTCAAATACAAATGAACAAATTCGTCATTAAATCATGAGAACAAATCGTACTGAGAAATATATTTTTCCTAAAAGTGTGTAATATTTCCGTGAGATAAGACGCGAATTTTAAATGCAAGCTTTCCCGAATAAATGATTGACTAAATGAAAATTACTAAACAAGATACAGCTATCTGTGCTTTTACTGCAACAAATCATTACTGTTAAGACTACTGATATAAAGCAAGGTTTTCGCGAGCTGAAACAACACTTCAAGACATCAAATTAAAAAGGTTTTGTCTGAATTCATGGGTACACGCCATCCAGGCTACTTTACTAAAATCCACTACAGCATTAATGGGATTAGCTGTTCTGTGAAAATTTCGAGTTATTTATCGTTTAAACGAAACAATAGGTGATACACGATGTTAGCATATAGGATAGAGAGTAAGCAGCATACCTACCAGTATTTCCTCGAAGACGATCTGGTTTCATTGTAAGGTGAAGCGTAAATAAGGTTCTATTCTGCACGCTAGGCAGCTGTTTAAATAAAAATAAATGAATTGGATAAGCCCAACGGCAATTTAAATGTCACCACTTTGTTTTACGTATCTCGGTTTACCTCATTATATAAGTCTGTATAATATGAATAAAACATATTTAATATTATGTTGGTTTCTGTCTATTGCTGATATTATTTAAAAATTTTATTTGACTATATAAAACGTCATTAGATTTGCATAATGAATTAAATTTTATTACGATACGGGTTATATCTTTACATATCAGCAAGGTACTAGAGTACACATCAGTTTGCCTAAAGTGGTTTTGTAACTGCTTTTGGCAAAACGAATATAGAAAATCCCTTTTAGGCAAAATTACGTTAGAAAAAAAGCTACGCACTCTCATTTTACACTTTAAGCCAGATTTTTGTGAGGGTGGTAGGAATTGTAACGTAATTAGCGCCAATATTCATGAAGAATTTATAAATACTTTCTGATGTTTTGGTGTACAACATGCTATATTTTAAAATGAAAATTTTTTATTCCACAACCAAAACGAAACATTAACTGGCCGAAACATTTACTATATCATAAACTGATGTTATTTCAACACCCAAGGCGAAAAATTATCAACATTAACAATATTTGGTATTTACTGCATTGATAGCACATCTTGTTTTTCTGACACACAAGATATCAAACATTTTGACGTTTAATACTAGGTACATCCAGTGATTTAGTTATTTTATTGTATCACTGTAAGTATACTATTTAAATGTTTTTATGTACCGAATTATGATGCGAGATAAAAAATTAAGAAAAAATTTCAGAGCTAAATGTTTTTTGTTACAATGAATCGATTGAAATTAAATAGTTTGTATACACAAGTCATGGCATTTGCATAATTTTTGGCTGATAATCCACGAACGTGAAAGAAATGTGATAAAAAAACAAAGCAGTTGAAGACCAACAATTCTTGAAAGTCTGGAGCGAATTTTATTCTCCTGTAAATTCACACATAACATTTGGTTAGGTGAGATTTAAGTGCATGTTATAGTATCAAGAGTTAGCTACAATATGAGTAACTGCCCTGTTATTTCGACTAACTTAACCTAACGTAACGTAGCAAACCTGAAGGGGTGCTCTTCCTAGGGGAAACAAGTCAGGATTATTAAAATACTAAAACAAACGTGTTTTCAGAAATTGAAAGTGTTGCCCTTCCAGTTGCTTTACAAATACACTATTGCCAGAAAATCTCTCAAGGCTACCTTTCCAAGGGGCAACATTTCACCCTGTGACAAATATATTCTACACATTTGTTAATCTACCTGCGTCTTTATTTATGACTATGTAAATACACACAAAAATATATTAGCAAACGTGAAATAGTAAACATTCAGTTACTATTTATTTTTAATGTATCAGGAACATGAGCTGCCAATGCTCGTAAATGAAGTCAGCGCATTTTATTAAACACATTTTAAAAAATTTACCGCTACTAAATTTTCACGGCATTTTCTTAAGCTCTCATATAATTTTTAATTGACCTTAATCAAGTAATTTACGTTTCGCATACTTTTCACTTGTGCAGAAAGAAACTGACGATAGGTAATAAAACGCATTTGAGCTAAAATTGGTACCATTCGAATGTTTTTGTTTTTTCCGCATATCAAATAACTGTTCACTAAAGATTACTATGCGACATTTTTTAGAATATTCGGAAATTAAACACACAAAACTTATTAGTTGGTCAGTGGTAAAATTTCTTACCATGTTCGTGAAGAAATGTTGGAAACAATTGACCAATATTTCTTTATTGTTCATACATCTTACTTGTAACTATACTTACTCATGTAAAATGTATTTTTTCATTCAAAGTAATTTCTAGAAATTATTTCTTTCTCTACCGATCGAGGAAAGCTCTCATATGTATATTGCTTTAAATGTTATTTTCATCTTACATATGTCTGTATACCAATAATTATTTAAGAGTAACTGTGAAAGAAAACATGATTGTAACCAAATGTATATTATTTTGAAAAAGCTTAGATATCGGGCAATGTGTCTGTACTATAACGTAATTTGGTCTATTTACATTTTTAGTTTTGGTGGCAATGTTAATCTGGATGCATTATTTACAATCAATTTGTAAACCAAAATTGTATATATTATATCTGTTAAACCTAAAGTTTTCACATAGAATTCTTTGAAAATATGACCCTGCATTGTTAAAAATCTGTAGGATAGGATTCGTATTTATGTTATTATTAATGTAACAATGTATACAGCAATGATAATTCATTGAAGATATGGAATACGCGTTTGAAAATATGTTTTTAAATTAATTTATTAAATATTGCTTAAATTGGTGTGTATAGTTGTTTATGTTTAAAACAATAGAACAAGAACTTTATATGAATTACTTAACACGTATCCAGAAAGAACAACGCATTTACAATTACGATTTAATTAGAGTGTCGTATATTTGAAGATATTCCGCACGGTGTGGAGCACGCTGCGTATCTGTTGAATTTTTTATGGCAGATACTCTAATGAATTTATTGTTACCCATATATTTTAGTCAGGTCACAAACTGTAATAGGAGAAAAACCTTAATACACATACTTTTCTCGATAATTTATATCTTATCCTGAAAGTTTTTGCTAAATTAACAGAGCACTCTGCGTCACGTACCGTCGCATTTTGAACCCATTACTTTGCGCTTTTTTACTATCAAGATGTCTAAATTCTTCAAATAGTTAATGCAAGTAATTTGTTTTATATAATAATTCTGTTAAATTTCGAAGGCTAAAATAATATCAATTCATTAAATGAAATTTAAATGGGATTTAAACAATAATTAAATCTCTCTCAACCCTGACGTCGCCTAAAAAATGTATGTGCTGTAAGTGCTATAAAATTATTGGGAACAATTAAGCGATGAGCATTGTAAGCTTGTATTTCAATCTCATTTAGATGAAACTGCAATTTTTTTCTCTTACGTTGACTTTTATGAGACGCATATAACATCGGACAGACAAACACTTAGATTATGAGTGCATACATAGGAAAACGTGAAAATTTTAATGATAAAGTGTGTTATTTCAATTCAGAAACGTGCATTAATTGTGAAAACTGTAATAAAGGTCTAAGATACGCGTCGAAGTGAAGCGTACCACTTCATTTTAGCACAAGAAAATTCTTAGACGAAATTTTTTTCTAGAAGCTTACTGAAATTTCCCTATAATCTTTGCAAATTTAATTGAATTGTTCATTGTTGGTTTTAAAACACGACAAAGCCTAGCCCTTCTCAAATCCTTCATTGTCGACCAAATAATGCAAACAAACAATAGCCTACAAGTTGTATGTTAAATACTAAATCGATTCTTAATGTTTTATATTTTTAGGTAACTTTCATTAAGAACATTCTTAACCTTAAAAAGGAAATATTGCTAAAGGAATACTAACTAATTGACTAAGGATAACAACATTTTAATATAACACGACATGAAATTAAAAACAACATATCATATTCTTTTCCCCTCGGGTGTTACAAAACTATCAAGACGAAATAAACGTTCACAGCTGTAATAAAAAATTTCTTTAATAACGTATTATATGAATCCGGGTTTATTGTGCTTATCTGTAAACAGCTTAATTACACTGCAAGTATTGCCGTTAAAGGAAAATGTATTCTGTTGTTAGTAATTTATCTCTTAGCAGCCTATTTGGCTGCAAATTCCATTTCAGTACATAGATTTTTACCGCAATTTCGATTAAATTTATGAGTGATTATTCTAATGGGTTCTATAGGAAAATTAGGAAGCTTAAAATGGGAAGTTCGCTTTTCTGTCTGCCATCACGCGTATATCCTTTTAAAACAACAATTCTTGTTAGCTACCTAGGTTACAACGGTATGAGAATAACATTCCGGGTTGTTTGTAGTACATTCATTTTTATTTCACAATTTAAACACCACAGAAAATATTTCTAGTTTTATTTTAAGTTTAGTCTTAATATTTTCGAATTTCTCAATTTTTATATTTGACATTAAATGCTTGGGAATTTAATTATATAACTCAACCCTATTTTTCTACATAAATTTGTTTATTGTAGGTCAAGATAATTGTTAAAAAGCATATTCCTTTAATACACAACTATAAAAAATGTGGATTCCGTTCTGAGTAAGTCCATTTTCGGCATTAGGCCAAATAGTGTTGCATGGCATTACATCAGTTAACAGTCTTGAAACGTAGGATTGACAAACATAAGTAATTTGCCTTCCCCCTTCCTCCCGTGCTTAAAGAGCGCAAATTCAATGGCCGCAGATAAATGCCGGAAAAATTGTCAAGTAAGGACATCACTCTTCAACATGTCAATTGGTGACTTCACACGAGTGTGTTATTGATATTTATTGTATGTAATCACTGAAACTACGATGGTCATGTTTATTTATTTCGTGAAAAAACCTGGTTAGTAATAATTCTAATATAGTCCACAATGTGAGATAGTTAAGATAGTTATGTAATTGGAGTGAGAATAGGTTGCAGAGTGTTTTGACTAACTTATTTAGCCTAAATAAACTCCCAGGTTTCCGTGTAGTAGCCTAAATACAGCTGTTTAAAACTACTCTGAACTTCCTCCACTTTAGCCGTCATTTTTGACCACCTATTGTTTACTTGGAAAGCGGAAATGAAAAATGTAAACTGTCGTCGAGTGTGTATTCATTCTTAAACGCTATTCATTAGCAGATACCACAGAGACACATGGAGAAAGATTTTTTTGAATAAAATATTTATTCCTGACACCCTGCATAGAGTGTGGCGACCTATCTAGTTGGAAACCTGAATAATTGTGTCTGCCGAGCTTGCAGCTATAGAATTTATTGTGGAGTCAATAGTAAAGAAATTGCTTTCCAGTAAAAAAGTTTCAAATATAATCCTTGCATACCAAAAGTATTTACATTAAGTTTGCTAAAGAATCCGACTAAAATGAGCAAACTTGACATTGTTCATGTTCAGTTGTTTTATATCTATGAAGCAATCGAAAGCATATTTTTTTTAACTCTCCATTCTGTGGCAATATTCGTATAGAAATGAAATGTAGGATATTGATTTGTTTGAAATGGTTATATTAAACATTAATTGATATATTCAGGAATAATTCATTGAACACTTCGTACACTGTGGTTGCAATCTTGAGAGGCAACTTTCATGGGCCGAAGGCAAGCGCTCCCTCCATCCGCCCGTGCTGAACCCTTACCTGCTAAAGTAATGCAGCACATTGCATAAATTTGATTCTTTCTATGCCTTGCTCCTTCAGTCTTGCTTTAATTTAGATTACTAGGCTATCTGCTTGTGTTCTTATAAAACCTGCCCCCCCCTTTTATCCCCCAATTTGGACGTACCTCTGGCTCAAGTAACTTCTTGAGCCTTTACCTGAGACTTTCTTATGGGTTATCAAAGTTTTCGTAATATTACCAAGCATACCAACGATAAAATACTTCTAGCCTCCTGCTGATCTTGTTGGCATATATACTGATCTTAATCTTGAGAATTAGAGCGATCTAAGAGTACCGAATGGGTAACCAAGTGGACTGGAGCACACTATTGATTAAACCAGGACGGTCGGTAGGATTTTCTGGGCCCCTTATACATTGGGGCTGCTTACCATTGGAAATAAAACCTAGCCTACCCCCACAATTTTGGCATTTTTGACTGTGATTAACACCTAACACTTTTAATTAATAAGGTTATTTTTTGAGTTTGTGTAGAGAGGTACTGTCACATAACAATTATTGGTCTCTTTGCTGGTCCCGGGCCCCATGAAAGCAACCCCTCTGCTCCCGCTCACATTTTTGACAGTGGCTTAAGGATTATGTAACAACATTTGTATAATGTCAGACAATGTAAGAGTGTTTAGTAAAGGAATATGACGGTGAATGTGTTTCAGGAGGCAACGACTTGGCAGTGGTGGATACGTGTAGTCCAGAGAAGCTGCAGCTGCAGAAGTCAGAGATGAGGAGTCACCGGACGATCCGCATGCTGGTCGCTGTCCTCCTACTCTTCCTGCTGACAGAGCTGCCGCAGGGCGTTCTCGGCCTGCTGAGCGGCATTCTCGGCCGCTGCTTCTTCCACAACTGCTACCATCGCTTCGGCGAGCTCATGGACATACTGGCGTTGCTAAACGGCGCCATAAACTTCCTCCTCTACTGCCTCATGAGCCGGCAGTTCCGCACCGCCTTCGGCGAGCTGTTCCAGACGCGACGTGCGCTCACCAAGTGGGCGCCCGTGTCACAGACCGAGGTGCAGAGCACATACGTCTGATACCTGAGGGATGGCGGGCCGGTCCTCGCCATGCGGCGCCTGGGACTCAGTGCATGCCACAAGGCCGCCCAGGACAGTGTGTGAGCCTGGGCTTCTACAACCAGCCTAGCTGCCACTTCTGTCGCCAATAATATCTAACCTGCGTCATCAATGTGCTGAGTACATCTGATACCTGAGGAATGGTGGATCGGCCCGTTCATGCGGCGCCTGGGGCTCAGCGGATACAAAATCTCCCGGGACTGTGTTGTGAGCCTGACCTTCTACAACCAGTCTAGCTGCCTATCACGTATCAGATCTCACCCGCGTCACCAATGTGCTGAGTACCTACATCAGATACCCGAGGGATGGTGGGCCGGTCCTCACCATGCTCCGTCTGCTGCTCAGCACATGCCACAAGGCCGTCCGGGACAGCATGTAAACCTGACCTACAACCTGCCTAGCTGTCTGTTGGATCGCCCAGCACGTCTCACCAGCGTAATCAAGTTGCAGAGTACCTACATCTGTTACCTGGGGAATGGTGTGCCGGCCCCCTTCATGCGGCGCCAGGGGCTCAGCATGTACAAGATCTTCAGTGACTGAGCCTGGCCTTCTACAACCTGCTTAGTTGCCTCTTCTGTCGCCCAGCAAGTCTCATCCGCATCACTGAAGTGCAAAGCACCTACACCTGATACCTAGAAATGAGCGCATGCCACAAGACCACTCAGGACAGCGTGTGATCGTGGACTTTTACAACCTACCTCACTCCTCCTATTTCCTGACGTATTCACCTGTGTTGTCAGAGATCCAGTAACCGAGTAGAATAGCTGCAGTGTGGCAGCAGTACGATCGCCGCGCGGCGCCAGCACATAGTACTATGGCTACTACTTTTCACTGTGGTCGTAAGGACGTGGAACGTCTCCGCTTATCAGCCGCATGGCCAATAGCGGAACAGGAGCCATGCGTCTATTGCTACTGACATTACTTTACTTCCGTCTTCCTTGCGCACACCTCCCGCAGTACAAGCACTGTCTGGACATCTCGCCGCACCACAGCTATTCCGCTCGTGCGGACCGGGCCGTAACTTCCACATTCTGTTTCAAAAGCCCTGCTTAGTTCATTTGTCTGCTCATAATGCACACTGAATTTGAAATAGAACATTGCCGGATCTCAGAAACAAAAAGTAATAATAATATAAATGATTCAGTGCTGTTTTATACACGTATTGGTGTAGCCCGTGACATTGTCCTTCAGTTTGGATTGATTTATTTCGGTCAATTAGTTGGTTTTCCTTTCTAGTGCAAAACAGTTTTCGCAAATTTTGACTGACACGCTTTCATACTAAAACTATGAAAGCTGAAAAACATTTCGTTACAGTAAAAAAAAAATTGTCTTAATGTGTGACTACAAAACAAATCATATCTGCAACAATTATAAAATGTTTTAAAATAATTATCTCACCAACAGTAAATATATATTTTTTTTAAACAACTAATTATTTTGATATAATTTGTCGACAAGTTAACGAACTATAACAATTTAAATTTTTGTATGTTATCTTCCAAATTATGGAAGTTGCTTAACTAAATTAATAAAAGCTTCTAAAATAAAGCCTGAGATTCGAACATGCAAACAAGCATATAAAATTTAGTTCAACTAGTCATTAAAACCGGAATTGTTACATACCACGTCAATTTACTCTTGCATTGCCCCATTTGAATGTATCCAATGTATGTCAAATAATCCTTCAGGAATCAAAGCTTGTTAGGTTAACTCTAAATGTATTAAATTAAAAAAAAAAAAATGGGTCTAATGGCTCTGAAAAACTCATACAATACTAACTCACGTCGTCTTACCTTTCAAAATGGTCTATATGCA
Source organism: Medauroidea extradentata (assembly GCA_003012365.1). Classification (NCBI taxonomy): domain Eukaryota; kingdom Metazoa; phylum Arthropoda; class Insecta; order Phasmatodea; family Phasmatidae; genus Medauroidea; species Medauroidea extradentata. Next base: position 26,577 of record PNEQ01016592.1, read on the forward strand.
TACAACTGACTGCAAAAAACACAGCTTTTTTATCAACTACAGAATATAATATTTAATTATTACCGTTCTTGTAAAACCCGACATATTACATGAACATTTAACTTTCAACGTACGAAATACGTAGTTCTGAAAATATGATTCAACGAACATTATTCACGTAGTGCTTTCTTACAAAATGGCTGATCTAACTCAATTCAGCCTATTTTCGATTCCTGGCAGTACCCATACGATTTTCACATGTGTGAATCATGCTGATAGATGTCATTGTTCATCTGCCTTTCTCTGGGATCTCTCTCATCCCCCCCTGGCCGTACATTCCGGCACCGATCCATACTAACATCATATTTCACCCCCCCCACCACTAGAATTGAAAACCACGATGTTACGTGCTGGCCAAAATATTTTACTCATTTGCTTAAACACTTAAATTATGAAGTAATAAAATACAAAATTAGGTTTGACTCGCGAAGATAGGTGAAAGCGCTTAAAATTTTAAAATTACTGCCATTATAAAATAATAAGATAAGTGTTTTAGGAAAAAATCAAACAGCTAACGTTTTTAAGAGTTACTGTATAAGTTGGTACAAGTTTAATTGAACTATACCTTCGGGTTTTAAAGATATTGGTGGGGGACATACGGACAAACAATGCGCATAATAATTACAGACCCATTATCACATAAACCTAACATTACAATTAGGAATGTAGGTTTAGGGTCTCATAAAGCTGTGACTAATAAAGCTTGTCAGGTAGGACTACTTAGATAGAATATAAGTTAGTGAAAGTGTCGCGAGGACGATATCCGCCCCCAGTAAGCAACAGCCATGGTTATTCAAGTTAAATGATTGTGTAGTTCCTAAAATGTATTAGTTTCTAAAACTAGCATCGTATTTTGGATATATTTAGACTGAACTAAATGTTCCATAACGTGACTGTGAATGTGTATTAGTTATGTAAACCGAACTGTGTAAAGAAATATTTTGCGGAATTTTAAACTTATCCCCTTCACAAAGTACCGTTATACTTAAATCGAAATCGAAATACCCTTGGAAAGCAAATTTAAGTTATACAGATTTTTAAAAAAATATATACAGAGTGTTTCAAAAAGGTATGGCCAAACTTTCAGGATACATTCCACACACTCAAAGAAAGAAACTATGTGATGTGGACATATGTCCGGAAACGCTTAATTACCATGGTAGAGCTCAATTCCTTACATCTCGTTAAATGTCATCGTAAAAAACATTTCGTACAGTCACTGTTCCAATTACCCAATGGAATGTTTCGTTAGAATGTACGTTACTTCCTAGGATCACCGCCAGGTGGGCGACGTGACGGAAGGTAATCGTGACTGCATTGCGTCTCTTCAACTCACATGAAATGATGAACTGGGAGCACACAGAAACAAACAGTGCCAGTATTACATAACACACGTTCTTAAATGAAATGTTCAAAATGACTTCCGTGAGCGAGAATACATGCATCTACCCTCCGCCGTATGGAATCCCTGATGCGCTGATGTATCCCTGCAGTATGGCGTATTGTATCAAGTGGCCCACCTGGCGTTGAACCTAGGAAGTAAAGTACATTGTAAAAAAAACAATCCATTGGGTATTTGGGACATTTTCTGTACGAAGTGTTATTTACGATGACGTTTAACGAGATGTAAGGAATTGTGCTCTACCATGGTAACTAAGCGTTTACGGACATATGTCCATATCATATATTTTCTTTCGTTGTGTGTGTGGAATGTTTCCTGAAAGTTTGGCCGTGCCTTTTTGTAACAGCCTGTATTCAATGCTTACGACCTATATGTAGAGGCACGACTATTTCGCGTATTCATCTGGCAACAGCCTTGACTTCTCAGTCCTATACGTGTACCGGCTGAAACCGAACATCCATTGGCTTCTAACAGTACAACCGTGTAGCACGTGATATCCCCACTACTTGTTTCCTGATTTATAACTGGCTTGCAGTCGTCAAATGTGTGTTAAAACCTGTCTCGTCTTATCACAAAAGGAGGAGTAAAGTATACGTTATTGACGTTCAACCTGACCTAGAATCAATACGCGAAATAATCGTGCCGATGCCCATATGTTCCATCAGATTACAGCAATGGAGAAACATTTCAAATAAATGGATTAAAAGCAGAATAATATTATAGAGAATTGTTAAAAACTCTTAGATTACAATTATATATGTATAATATCTACCACGTTAATTTTAATATATCCGATAAGTCATGGCCACATGCATAAAACTAAAGAGGAAACAAATGTTTTTGATAAAACGTAGAAGGATCAAATATGGCGGCATGTGTTCCACCGCGCACGTTCTAGCCGATAGAAGTTTAGCCCAACTACGACCGCTACTGCTCTGATTAACGGCCGTAGAAGTGGGTGCAGAATTTAACAATAGTATGCAGAAATTAATATATCGAGTTGAGGTTATCTCTTCTACATGTTAAGAAGCTATATGTTATTAGTTTGGCAAAGACCAATTTCTTCCACTAGTCGAGCTGGCGTAGGTAAGCAGTACAAACTGACCAATCACAGCGCCTTGATGAATATAAAGTTACATGAAGTTGATTAAAATATTTTTGTGAATCAAATTTGAAAGATAAGATCGGTTTATTTTTCAGTTAAAATTAAAATACAAAATTTCGCTATTCCCTAATACCAGTTAAATTTAACTTTACTACTGTCTTGCATATAATTAGAGTCCTTAGCGACAGCAGGGCGACTATTAACTTAGTAGAGCTTTTACCTTGCCAAACTCTTCCATATGAAATTCTTTTATCTTCTTAACCTGTAGTAGAATTAAACTTAATCGAGTATACCGTTAATAATTGTAGCTTCGTGTTGCATAACATTGTGGCATAATTTCATTCAGTACCGAGTACTGTATTTAATTGTATTACTGGGGGACAGACAGTAATGGAAACAGACACATAAACAGACTTTCTCGCGATCTCATAATCCTACTTTTCCTAAAGTAAAGTAGGCTAAAAATCCACTTATCACGTGACAAAGAAGATTATAAAAGTTAATTATATTTTCTCTTTTGAATAGGTAGAAAATTGGTCACAGGAGGTTGCAACGAAACGCTATAAACGCAACTCGTACAGCTTTAAAATTAGGTTCGGCGTAGCACGCAGATAAAGGAATCCTGCTACAATTGTATAACGTTCGCAACTATTTTAACATAAATATTTTAAAAGAGTTTTTCTGAAGCGGGGAATTGGCGCCAACATAACCTACGTGGTCTTTGCTACCGGCAATATGAGCTGTGAGAATAAATATCATGAAAAAAAAATCTCATGCCAGTTATGAAAGCTGGAAAGAGGCTTTTCCTAGCAATTATTGTTGTCAGCCCTTATGGAAGAAATTCACATTAAAATAAGTTGCACTTTTCTAATTGGGGTGGTTGTATGTGATCTATGTACACAATTGCCGCTCTTCTACGCCTTTTTTTAACTAATAAGCGTTGCGCCTATATGTACAAAATGCAGAGTTTGAACAATATATCATGGCCCTTAAATACTCATGTACGAACCTTGCGCTAACTGTCATTAGATCGTTGGTATCCAGCACATTTGAAATCAATTTTTGGAATAAAATTAGTTTTCCAATACTACTGCTAATATTTTACATCAAGCAAAGGTTGGATGTAGTAATTAATGCTGTCAGATTAAATGTGTAACTTTTTAATTGGCATTTTGTTCCACACAAACACGCACATTATGAGAGAAAAATTAGCATAAACTTTTAGCAATTTGCATCTTACAAATTCACATATCGTTATCGACATGTGGATACCAGCTTTCCGGTTTGTGGCTGTTTTAATTTTACTGGTTACTGTTCAGTGAATTGCAGCGAGACGTAAAAGAACTATGCAAGGCTTTTGAAAGCTTCCAGTTTAAAGCTTATCAACAAGTTGCGTGTGCGTTTCCTGATAACCGAAATCGTATTTTCAACCACGTTGACTAGCGTTCCTCGGACAAAGAATAAGCTCCTCCTTGACGTAGATACAGAACCAGAGTTTAAACGATTCAACCATCGTTAGTGTGGAGCTTGAGGTTAAACTGTCAATGACACACTTTCACAACACCTGTGATTTATGATCGCACGAGAACAGACTCTGACGCAGTGTGTGCCTAACAACAGCCTAAAGAGATAGTTTACTTAATTTTTAATAAAACAAACATTCGCTGTTTGTTGAGCAACAAGTTTTTTAATTCCTCTCCAGAATCCAAGACTTTCAACTGAAATTCGTAAAGAAATATTTAACTTAAGATCCAATTTATATCGTAAAATACTGGTAACTGCATATAAATAAATGTGTTCTAAGAAGTGCAGATCATATTGTCCACTACGTTGCTCCAACTGACATTTTATTTTTAGTGGATAATATTGTACATGTAATAAACATTGAACTTTCAGTGTTGTTTTTCTTTCAGAATTTATGAGACACATATGGATGGAGGTCTCTGAAATAACATCGTATTGAGTAACACATCGTTTGACTACATTTTTCAGGGTCTGCATATTGCCTATATTGCAAAACTTTTTTCATATGATTCATTACACTGTATAAATAATATATTGTAAATTATTTCAAATGTTGCTATTAAAAAAAGAAAATTGCATGTCATCTGTTTATTTTTTTCAACGACAAAACCAATTTTCTGTATTTTTTCTGTAATCAGTTCTTTTATTAAGGGAATTAGTTGGTTAGTTTACAAAGATGAGTTTGTACTACGTAATTTATTTATATACAAATAACGGTTCAGGTATATATATGTTATGTAGGTTAGTTCTCGTAACACAAATAAATAGTGCAGTGGGTACAACCACCTCCTCGGGTTCAGGACTGGGTGTTTGTGTTCGTCTTGTCTGTGTGCCAGAAGACACCTTACCATTACAACGACAACTACACGATACAAAACTACTGGGGAAATGCATTAATTACCTTAAAAAAAGGGGGGGGGGTGTTTGGTGCAGTGGCGAGGCCTTGCCATTGTACCAAACATTTTTATTAAAAAAAAAATTTAAAAAAAGTGGGCGCGGGACCAAGTGTTGTATTCAGTATTAGTTTATTTCCAAGTACACATTTTGATACAGTAAGTATATTTCCAAATCTCTGAACGTATAGAACATAAAAATTCTTTTGGAGACAGAACTAAACATGTTTGCTGAAAATTTGGTTTGGTTAAACTCACGACTTGTTGGGGTATCGCGAAGTTACCTATCGAAGATAGAAATATCCTACCAAGGCGACCTTTCTGGATAATATTTCAACATTAAACACTACGTAAAATATACACATATGTAATATTAATTTACATGTTTTGGAAAAGTAATATAATTATCTTGGCTAACATGTCCTATTCCAAAAAAAAACTTGGTATTATTGTGGATTTGTATATATATTGATGTTACATAATTTATTATTATTAAGTGGGGTTTCACTCAGATGGTAGCTACAATGTGAGTTTATTTATATATTATTTAGGGTAAAATGACTATGACAGTTATGGTTAACGTACATTTACTTTAAATTAACGGCAGGTACACCGAATACAAAATCGGTTACAGTGAGTTCTATTAATTTAGGAGAGGAGCGAAATACTACTGATTATTAAAATATGATATTAAGTTGAGGGTTGCTGCCACATAACTAAATCTGAAGACCTTACCGAAAGCTGGATTGATGAGGTAGGCGGCATCGACGATCGAGCACGCACCCGCCGGGACTCGACCACCGAACCCCGGAGGAGAAGTGGACTGTTGATGATCGGATGAGTGCTGGCGAACAACAGACCCACGACGAGCCGCCGTCCATCGATAGCCGAGCTCATTCATCATCGGATTCCGGCACATCATGTTACGGTGAGGTCTAAAATGTACAAAGGGTCACCCAGCATAGAGTAGAGCATAAACTTAACTAACTGAACAGTCGCTCCCCGCCTATCAAAATTATGTAATATAACCCGGTTGTATTATGTAACTGAACTACTAAACTATGTAGAGTAAAGCCACCGTAATTGGTTTAACATATTTAATTTAACTGTAACCATCACCCTTAAATTAACAGCTTAACTAGTTTCAGTGTAAAGTGCCTGCCTCTGACTACATCCGCCCAACCACTATATATCATGTATAAAACATAGTTAAATAACCGCTTTGTTACAATGGTGGGAGCACCTTAAGCTCCTCACCTCTTACTGCCAAACCACCATCCCCCAAATTAACTAATTAATAATTTAGTCACATAGTTAATTAATTTAATTACTCCACCCACCCACAAAATCGCATATCAATCAGAAAACTTAGTCTCAATACCATAATGTGTTAAATCAAATCCACGCGATAACTTAAAATAATTTTAAATTCTCATTGAATTTAATTTAGGTAGCCTAATAATTATTCTCCAAATCCCTAAATACATAAAATATTTAAATTAACTGACCTTTTGGTTAAGATTTTAATAAACGAATAGTACTATACATATCTTAAACAGAATTGTTTTTACGTAGTAACATAATATATTGGTCTTAAATACTCTGTAACTTGGATGAAATAATGATGTCATTGTTTTACACAATCCTTAAACACAACCATAACTGATTTTATGCACTGTAATTAAAAAGACGGTTAAAAGCAATATTTATTAGATAAGTATAAAGAGTTTGTCGCTCCCGAGATCATTTACATGCAGTTATTTTATTCATAGTGTTTTGATATTTTATAAGTTTTAAGATTCAACTGAAAGATTTTACATAATCTTTAGCCGTCTAACGGTATGCAGTCACAGAACTTGAACGTCGCTTGAACGTGCAAGTAGCGCACAGGCGACGATGGCCTACTTACAAGGAATTCGCAGCGTGTGCAATGAACACACAGTAACGCGGCGCGACGCGCCCAGTCGGTTTCATGTCCCATCCATACTCTAGTATAGCTATCTTAGTTTCATTAGAATACTTTTCGTTTCGTTTTTCTTTCACTATCACTTTTCCAAGAGAGATTAGGCAACGCGCGCACCCAGAATGAGAGTCGTTGTGTTCATTCGGAACTGTGGTCCAGGGCTTAGCCAATCTTGAGGTAGCAGACGTAGAACGCCTGTTACAGAAGTATGGACGTGTGTACACGACGGGTGAAAGAACTATGAGGTATGAGGCATAACTGTAGAGTGAGTTCTCACCAGTAGGAGATCTCTTCTCTTTTCTTCAATTGTTCTTCTATTTGCGCGTGAGGTGTACACATTTTGGTCTCTGCGGGTTAGGCCGCATATAGGGACCACCCTTTTGCTCTACTGGCCTGAGTAGGCTGTAGGAGCAGTTTTGAACTTTCAGCTGTGGAGACCATGGATGCGACACAGTTCATCTTTGGGCAGTTGTACCTGAGTATGTCCAGCCTTCGATTTTATGGTGAGCTGGAGAGCCGATATGTCCCTTGTCGTCGTCCTGTAATTTCTCTTGAACTATATAATTTTGTTTATGTAATTTTCTCATACCTCTTTACTCAACGCTTCAGACGTGATATAATTTTGTAACAAGTGAAACATTTTACTCTTTAAATATCACAGAATACTTGTTATATAATATAAATAGACGATAGTAATTTAAATAATTACATTTTAATAATAGTACACAGTCGCGCACACAGTATGTTAATGTGACATTTGAAAGAGTACATGCTGTATTGATATCTGCATTACTTACAGTCAAACTAATAATTATAAATGGCACTAAAAATATATCCCTTTCCCTATACCTGAAATGATAATTATTCGCTTGAAGCAGACAAATTTCGGACATTAAGTTAGTTGCGATGTAATAAGAAGGGAGAGTTTTTATATACCTAATAAGTATAATAAATAAAATTGATATGTATAATAACTGAACATATGTCTGTAATTTTTCTTTCTAAACAAACTTTTATAATATTTAGTACTTGAAATAAGACCAAGGCCACCAGAAACTAAAACTTGAGCCCAAATCCAGATCGAAGCCAACAGAACATTGACCTATAGTCATCCAACAACAGCCGGCGAAGACACAGCAGCGCTGCCAACACTGACTTGAGCCAGCAGCCATTGCCTATCATAACGTTCTGCTAGCTTCTAACTGCTCACACCAGGTTCTGTCACTCTACGTATTATTTCTACATTTCCCAACACCAGCAGTTCTTTTCTTTCGTACGAACACTTACACATCACGGTCGACCGTTACACAAAAACAATTACATACATAACACAATACAAATGTGAAACGTATTCTTCTTTAGTAATTTTTCAAAATTCTGCAACAACAGTTTGAGAAAAGTTACAGAAAAAATGTATTCTACACAAGGTATTATATTTATTGTAAAATATCAGGCACATAATGAATTAATTATTTATTTAATTGTAAATCATATCTTAATATTCACACGTGAGTTCACATAGAGTAAAAAAGTATAATTATTCAGTTAAAAATTAATCATTTTACTTAATACATGTACCTCAGCAATTGTTTGGATGACAATGTAATTTTAAAGCCATTATTAAAGTAATGCAATACTAAAAAAATGGCCTTAACAAACGTAAAAAAAATTGTTAGTAAATGTTCATGAATTTTTGTTAAAAACATTTGTAAAACGAATTGTAATTAATCATTTTGCGAAAAAAAAATGGTATTTTGTTTAGAAAATGTAGCTTCCATATTAAAAAAACAAACAGGTATTTTACAATTCACTTTTAAAGAATCATGGAAATAAACATGTTTTATACTAAGTGCAACAGTATATGGTAGTCATAAAATTTTTTTTAACTGCGATTTAAGAATACCTGTTTAATGTCATTGCACATTTGTTAAAAAAAATTATAATAGTTACATAATGTTATTTGGTGTAAAGTCAGCGCAAGTTCCTTGTAATCTTATCTCTTTGATTGAAATTTAGGAGGAAAGGTGCACCTATTCAATCTTTCTTAGAAACAATTTTTACACAGTTACAGTAATAATTTAATATACTCCTAAATTTCAAGCTATTCCGTTTGAATCCACATTCTAAAACCTTATCATGGCCATTATATAACACTGATACACCAATCTGTAAATTTATACTGTAGTAAACTGTGATAATCTCGTTAAGTTTTTCAGCATAATTTAATGCTCTTTGTGCGATGGGAGCATTAATTGTTTTCAAATTTTTCTTTAATATTTGGGTGTTATTTTTATGGAATTAAATTTCAATTTTTACTAACTAATCCAAATGTTACTAGGCATACTAATTAGATGAACCATTACATGGACATTAAGAACAGTTTTCATCAAGCAATGGCTGCTTAGATCGCGATACCAACACTCGTAGTAGTCTGCCGCGTTCGCGAAAGAAGATATGCACGTCATAGCTAATACTCAAACCTTCAGCTTCAGCAGAACAACGCAGCTCGACGTTGACTGACTACTGACAGCAGAATTGTACGATACGAAGGCAGACCCTTTACCTTTAACTGTCCGTCTACCATAGTTTATCCTTAACTAATTTTTCCTTTCCGTCTGAAGAAGCAACCGTATTCCATAACCTACTGCCACAATACTGCAAGAGCAACTACTGAACCATATACAGGATGGTTATTATTTCAAAATCCGACCAACCCCTAGGATTTTGGGACGTATCCTTTTGGAAAAATTTGGGGTAATATTATGATTACCAATTGCCTCGCCTGGAGGACGGGCTAGAGACGACGGCGGTGCAATTAGGTCAGTGGTTGCACAAGACGAGGGCCTCAACGATTCTCCCACCTGAACTGAAGTGTGGTAATATAATGCAAAGTATCGGGGGAATCGGGGTCTTTCTCCTTCAACACATTCATCATCAGCATCCGGCACATCATGTTACGGTGAGGTCTAAGGTGTCCAAAAGGTTACCCAGAATAAAGTAGAGTATAAACTTAACTAACTGAATAGTTGCTACCCTCCTAACTTATTTATGTAATATATACGTGTAGTATTCTGTAACTAAACTACGCAGAGCAAAGTCATCGTATTGGATTAACATACCTATTTAATTTAACAGTAACCCTCGCCCTTAACTTAACAGCTTAACTAGTTTCAGTATAAAGTGCATACTAGTGACTACAGCCACCCAACCACTATAAATAAATGTCTAAAACACATTTAAATAGCAGTTTTGCTACACTATGTCACCTAAGCTTGGCAAACGTAATATACTATTATTTAATAGTATACTGCGATAAAGAACAGTAATGAAAGTTTTAAACACTTTGGTATTGTTCAGTAAATTAACTATTATTTTGTAACTGTTATAACTGTGTGAGCCAGGGAATATGTCCTAAACTTTACTAATTTATGGATACCCCTAACAGAACTATTGCGGGCAACTAATAAACCATTTTTGTAAACATTATTCCGAAGTGGCATTAATTGTTTAAGTAAAAATTTCTGTGAAAGAGATACATTAGGTATCCTACATTAAGTCGTACACAATATAAGTCTCCAATATTTTCTTAGATAATGTCGATACACAGATGTATGCACTATTTAATATGATTGCTTGTGTTTATACGAATTATTTTGTAAAGAATTTACTATTTTATGAACTATACAGGCCTAATTAAATGGGAACGTTTTGCTGTATTAACAGACTTTTTAAATTCAAAAAATTTTTTAAATTATAACATTGTTTGTACGAAATGTTTTGCTACGCCTATTTAAATAGGTAGATAAGTTTGTGGTTGCATTCTTATAAACATGAAATTTCGCAGATATTCTTGCTAACCAACCCCAACTAATTTCAACAAATTAAATTTAATACAAATGTTTTGTAGCATAACGTAATGTGGTTGAAGAAACTCAGAAAATCTTTCAATGTGAATAGTAAGGTATTTCAGAAAATAAGTTGCTCAATGTTGGCTATATTTTATTTCGTGCGTAAGTATTAAGCAGTAGTCGACTAGCACGACGACCGGAATATGTCTGTATTTCAGATACTGAATTTACCATCTTCATATAACTGCGCTCCACCATTACGCCTAAGTTCAGTCAATAAAAATTATAAATATTCCAAAAACTTAAAAGTTTCATTATTTGTTATAAAGCGTAACTGCGTCATTAGAAAGACAAAATTGAATTTAAAAACTGCAACTTACCTGAAGTTAGAAATGAGGAATATTTCAAGGATGTGTGCTGCATATTCTACGTTTAAGTATAACTTACTAAAATGTCTTAATTTAAAATTTCTATACGTGCGCGTCTACGAATATCGTTTTTTTTTAAACTAAAATATATACATTAATTTTGGAAAAAAAAATGTAAATATCTTCACGACGTACAGTACGTTATAGTAACTGTCATTCATTCAACCAGGTACTGCATGTAATATATACATATATATGTATATACTGTTATGTAGTAAAATTATATTTTACACATTGATCTTGAAAGTGTATGACAAAATCTAAAATCTTGTAAAAATTTATATATATATATATTTAAATACTTAAATGTACGTAACTTCGTATTTTTTACTTAGATTTTACAAAGGGATCTTCTTTTTAAATTATATTATTATTTTATTTATTTCTTGAAGATGGCTAACAATAACTAAATTTTTAACCTGTTCAACGTACCACTACTTGTATGACAAAGACTTGTAGAAATTGTTTCATTGTGACCGCATTTATTCTTCTTGTCAGACTGAATTAATGACTTCGCGTATACTGACCTTACCGGCAAGCAAGTATTTAATTCCTTTATATCTCAGACTATAATTTCTGTCTAAAATAATTTTGGAAAGTTGGCATTGCTTCTGAGGAGAAAAAAATAAGATTTGTATATTTTGGGGTAAGAATAATGTAGCGAGTGTGGCGACATTTATAAGTGTATAAAACCGATACTAATCTGCCGTGCTGAATTTCCGTTAAGTTTCTTTAAACATCAGAATTTAAGCTCGTATCACATTGTTCAGCTGGGTTAATTCGTCAACACAGTTTTTAAGAGCTGGTTTTTCTCGAAGTCTGACATGTGTACGGTTAACATATTTCCAGTGTAGATATGTTTATCAGAGCTCAACGACGAGGTCTAGAGAGCTGATGAAGGTGTCACGAAGTGCGTGTTGAGGAACTCCGGATTGCATTGGTGGGGGAAAATTTGCAGAACCTCGAGAAAAGCCGTCGGCCAATGAGGACGTCAGACACTTTCCCAGCTTACGAAAACTGTGAGCGACTCCACGTGTATTCGAACCTGAATCACCCTGGTGGGAAGTAATTAGTCTGGCCATACCGCGACATCTGTATATTTACATAAATAAGCAAATTTTATTTTAATTTGAGTAGATCTGTACACTACTTATTCACGGTTATTATATAACCCAGATGTCTGTGTCGTACGCACCTATGATAAAAAAAAAACGCCAGTCTTGGCTGCTTGCTCATAATTATTTTAGAACATATTGTAATAAAAGTTTCTCTCAACTGAATTATCTCTTTACTAACCAAGTGGCGCCTGTACGCACAGACAAACAGCTACTGGTTGTATGAACATGATTGTCATCCTCTCAGACTCCATGGTAGGCCGGAACGTTACATGGGCCTACGCTCTGGGCGGAATACGTAACAAACACGTCATCCCAGCACGTACCGGGTGATTGATTGTCCCGTGGGATAATAAAAATGTTCACTCCTCTGCGGATGTGTTTGGAAAACATAGTGTGACAAGCATTCGATCAAATACTGTCATGTAATGCTTCACAATGAACTTCGCAAGAGATGCGACAACGTATTGAAGGTGAGCTATATACGACGTTTTTTTATGGAGACAGGTTTGAACATATGTTCAGTTTAAGAATTTTAAGATGTATCAAACGGAGATCGTCAACAATTAAGAAAAAAATGTGAATCCTTCGCAGCTAATTTCAGACGTAGTTTGTTGTATAATACAGATGTTATATAAAAACCATAATGTTACCTTTATTTTAAAATTTTACTAAAAGTTGAATAGTACCGAATTTATTTAGTTAGACTATTTTAACGAAACAAAATGCGATGACTGTAAGAAATCTTGTTACTTTATACAACTGTATCATCATGGTTGTGAATCAACAAATACATTGTAAAATATGGTGAAGTTCAGACTACACCTCAAACTTTTAATCAACAGTTTGAAATATTAAGTTGTGATAAAGTAATACGAATATCATGAATCAGAAAAGAAAAGAAACGTAGTGATGATTACATATTCCACCGCACGTATCAACAAGACGGTTACCACTTCAAACACAGGAATGAAACCACTGAAAAAGAATTTTTAACACCGCAATCATGGGTACCCAGGCCTTCAGAGCCTACTTAATAAATAAAACGGCTTATTCCTCAAAATATAGAGACTGCTGTGGTGTAGCGGTTAGAACATTCGCCATCTAACACGTTGATTCGTTTTCGAATCCTGGCGGTATCGCTCTCTAATTTCTTATTTGGGAAAAAGGGGCAGACGTTGCGATTGGCTGACGGGTTTTCTCTGAGTTCTCCGATTTTCTCTTCCCTTGCATTCTGTTGATGTTCACACGCATCTAATGTCTCGCCAGCGCGCAAGGTGTAGCTGATAAGCGCTGACAAACTCTAAAGTCTACTGTACAATAGACACAATCATTTACAGGTATTTACACAAGGCAAGTTTTAGTATTACGAAACGTTGAATTTGGTTCAACTTTTTCCTAATTCCTGTACTGTGTAGAAGGCTTGACCAATAAAAATCTTTGAAAGCGATATTACATTGCCGCATAGGATATAACGAAATTCGCAGTGAAAAAGGAGCTTGGTTTGGACCTGGGTGTACGGAAAACGATTGTCATATTTTTTTCTACGAGAAAAAAAAGTGTGTTTTGGAGTCGCAAATTTGTTACAGTGTAAACGAACACCATTCTGTATTAAAGTCTTCAGGTGCATTTAAAAACTCCATAGTATGATTTTAACATTTAAACATGGTTTATGTATTTAAAAAAGTATCCAAATGTATAAACACATATATCTTTATAATTATAACAGACAAATTAGTTCTCTTTTTACTGAGCTTATAACCATTGTAGCAAAAACATAGCACTTGTATTTGTGTTTACGATGTTCTAATCACATTAACTATGTAAATTTTTTGTTAATGACCATTGTAGCTATACCTTAAGTGGGCATATGTCAAAATGTGTATAAAACCTGCACTACTGAAAATTTTTTTAACAAATTCTCCTAATTGTATAGTGCAATATTAACATAAGTTCTCGTCGTTACGGGCGCGGTCTACCGCAGTTTTCATCGCCATGTTTTAATTTTTATATTTGTACAGTTTTTTAGACACAAAATATGACCAAATTTTTCTCTTATAAAAATGTTTCGTTTCGCATAGTTTTTGCGTAATGGCACGTTAAAGCCAAAATTTGCATGTTTCCGTTTTAAGGACGACACTAAACTCAACTCACTAACCATACTGAAAAAAATTCACAATGAATAACGATGCTGTCGGCTGCAAATTCAGGTATGTTCAACCACAAAATAAAATATTTTTGTATTTAAAAAAATATTGAATTTTCCAAATTATTATTTTTAGTTTCAGCATTTTGGTTTAAAAACAATAAAAATTTTTCTTAGCTTTTATGTACGTGACATTCCAGCCTGTAGCGTCATTATCCACTGTGAATTTTTTCAGTTTGGTATGTCAGTTGGTTTTAGTGTAGTCCTTAAAACGGAAACCTATAAATTTTGACTTTAACAAGCTATTACGCGAAAAGTATGAGAGATAAAAAAAATTCATAAGAGCCAAATTTAGTTATACTTTGTGTCCAAACTAAGAAAAAAAAAAGATCTGGTACGAATGAAAAATAAGAATATGTTGATGAAAATTGCGGTAGTCCGCGCCGTCAAAGGCGTATGCTGGAAGACCTGTCGCCTTAATCACTTCATTGTTTCTAGTTCTCAAATGTTATAAACATCAAAAACTGGTCACCTCGTATCCTGCAAAACATTAAGGTTGTTCAAGTGGGGAAAAAACATAATTTTATATTTGTATGAAATAGTGTTAGTTTTGTACACATTACTTGAGAGTATATATACCTCTAACGGAAAAAAATTAGCTCATCTAGTTTTCCCGTAATGGCACTTCAAAGTCAAAATTTGCGTATTTTCACTTCATACAAAACTTGAAAACCAGTTAACATAATGAAATGAAAAAAATCATACCAAAACTACGCGTTACTGTCTATGGCCTGTAGCATTTAAAACCCGTTACAAAAAATGTTTATGTTAAATAAAAAATTTCAAAATCTAAATTTTTTTTGGTACTTTTAGAAATTTATTTTAAACACAGAAATATTTTATAATGTGTTCGTATATGCTTCAAGCCGTAGACGGTGACGTGTAGTTTTGATGTGATTTTTTCCATTTCATTATATTTACTGGTTTTCAAGTTTTGTATGAAGTAAAAATATGCAAATTTTGACTTTGAAGTGACATTACGGGAAAACTAGATGAGCTAATTTTTTTCCGTTAGATATTAATGTTCTCTGAAGTAATGTCTACAAAACTAACACTATTTTATACAAATATAAAATTATGAATTTTTCCCCACT